>NQII01009990.1:0-30308 GCA_002778355.1 Clitarchus hookeri
TTGGTCATGTGGACAGCAGGGGCACCTGAGAAGCTTATTACCCACAACAGCAGCAGCATAAAAATAAGCAGCAAGAGGAACAAATGGCTTTGATAACCACATGCAAGCTCTTGCGTGAAGGAATTTGTGAGCTTTGTGCATATGTCCAACAACTGAGACAGCACATTGATGAGCTGAAGTTGCAAGCTGCACACCTCACAAAGCAGTTGGAAAATGCACATGATAACTTGTGAATAGTATCCAGATGCCCTACGCACACTGTGCACATAGCAGTGAAAGGAGCCCATGGCATGAAGCGAATGATGTGAGGTCCCTTTTAGTAGTGGCTCTTAGGATAGCGGTACGTGAGCTCGACAATGGGAGTGAGACAGTTGACAGGAACTACCAGCGCTTCAGAGTACATCTGACGAGGATCCAGCCACAACCTGCAGCATCCACTGCAAGTGCCAGCACTTTTCAGATTGGTAGACATGATTTAAACGAAGATGCAAGAGGAAATTCTGTACTTGCATCATCATTTTGAACCAGTAATGAAGGGATTATTCCTTTTGTGAGGCACAAACGACGATGAAGACTCTGTATGACAGGACAGGCAAGCTACTTCAAGGACAACTGGTGTGGCTGTAGAACCCACAGAGGCGAAAAGGGTACTCGAATCTACAGAAATGTTGGGAAGAACCCTATAAGATTCTGAAGAAGATCAATGATGTGGTCTTTCGGATTTGTAATCAAGGCTCTTAGGCAGAGCCGAAGGCTGTCCACATCGACCGACTGGCACTCTACGATGGTCCGGATGTTGCAGTGTCTGTTCGGGACGAACAGTGTGTGATGCTTGTAATAGATAATGTCAGTGTACCAAATTTGATTAAAATTGGTCAAATGTTATGGCAGTGATAGCAAATAAACCTAAACTAATTTATAGCTGTAATTTTGAAAATAAGTGCCTAGTAAAGTTTAATGAATTATATTTACCTGGTCTATTATATTGTTACTTACGTAATAAATTAGACAAAAATTGGTTGACTAGTTTCCGATATTAAATATTGGACGATATTGGCATCAGAACCCATCCGAACCAATTTTAATTTTAGCCAATNAGAACCCATCCGAACCAATTTTAATTTTAGCCAATATTCAGACCAATATTTTAATTTATGCTTGGCCTAACACCAGAGGATAATAGGGTGGCGACTTTAGAGTGAGAAGCTCTACTCCTACTGTTTTGAGGCAGCAGTTGCCATTCCTATTCTAAGAACTAAACTTTGAAGGGCAGGCAGGAGAAGCTACCCTGCTTTGAGATAATCATCTACGGGAAATGTGAGGGGGAGAGTGAGATGCCGCTCCCACCCAACTGTGGCCTGCTCTGACAGACGCTGTAACAGATAATTATCTACAGCTTATGTTGCGGGTCACCGAATTACCAGCTTTGCAGGCGTGACACTGCAGCTCCACCTTGTCATTTCAGTATTTAAAATCTTTTAAAAGCAATATGAAAGTTGATATTAATTACTTGGCCACGGGCAGTGCTTCAATTTTACTCTCATTAAAATAATGGTGTGCTGAATTTAAAAATTATACATAATAATTTTCTGAATATAAACAAAGTTGAATTATGCTGAGAAATGTGGTACACAACATTGTAGATTTAATATTTTTTTATTTGATAAGTTTAAAACATAAAATGTTTAAGTTGCAGTGACGTAAGATTAAAAATATATTACTACAGTATTTTTTGAGTACTGCTTTTATTCTCCGATTTTGAAGAATTTATGTGATATTAATTTACCTATTGTTTTNCTACAGTATTTTTTGAGTACTGCTTTTATTCTCCGATTTTGAAGAATTTATGTGATATTAATTTACCTATTGTTTTGTATGTTAACTTATAGCATCAAATAGTACATAGTGTGACACTGACTTTAACACAGATTTCCTTCAGCTATCCAAAATACTTTTAGTGCTAGTATAAGTCTTTCAGTNTCCAAAATACTTTTAGTGCTAGTATAAGTCTTTCATTTCATTACTTATACGGCCATTGTATTGGTATCGGATATTGGTTGTATTGGCAAGGAAGTATCAGTTCATACCGGTATCTGTAAAAATCTTATCAGCTCAGCACTAGTTTCCGTGATATAACGTAAAAGCATTATTTTTTCATGTGGTGCTGTCTTCCAAAATGGCGGACTAACAACAATATTCACCTCTGAATTCAATGCTTAAACCTTGTGCTGTCAGTATACAAAATTGCATGTAAATTGATTGAATGGTTTCCGAGATCTCATAACCTAAATTGTTTAACGGCCACCATTTTGAAAGTAAATGCCTGGAATGGTCGAAAACTATAAAAGTCAGGTGTCCTTACTTAGTAATATATGTGTACTGAGTTTGGTGAAATTCGGTTCACACNGGTCGAAAACTATAAAAGTCAGGTGTCCTTACTTAGTAATATATGTGTACTGAGTTTGGTGAAATTCGGTTCACACGTTCAAAAATTGAAGGTGGGGACACACATTCACAGACAGAAAAGTGATCTCATGAGCCCTTCTTTCCTTCAAAAAATAGGCTAAAAAAAATCTCTGTGTGTCTGTGTTTTTTTTTTTTTTTTTGTGTGTGCACCGAACGAGTGTCTCAGCGCTAGCAAGGGAGTAAATTCCCAAAACAGTTATTCAAGGGCACACTGGGTGTTTTTTGTAGGTATAGAGCACAAAGTGCTTTTCCATCTANAAATTCCCAAAACAGTTATTCAAGGGCACACTGGGTGTTTTTTGTAGGTATAGAGCACAAAGTGCTTTTCCATCTACGAAGTTTGGAGTTTGCCATATAAACAAAAGTAGGGTGTATGTGCCGACACGCAATGCGCATCGGCACACACCACACTGTAAAAGTATCATTCCAGATAGTTTTATTTACAATCTGTGTTTATGTTTACATTTTTATTTATGTTTCTGCTGGAATCTACATTTTTTTTTCTTTATAGCCCAGTGTTACAAATTATGTTTATGGTAATTTAATTGTGTTGATTTGTGTATTTTCTTATNTTTTTTTTCTTTATAGCCCAGTGTTACAAATTATGTTTATGGTAATTTAATTGTGTTGATTTGTGTATTTTCTTATTTATTCAAAGCAATTAAATGGTTTAACACATTATTTTGGGTAATAATCAGGTTTTATCTATTTCACTTTTTTTTTCCTCTTTGCCCCGCTGCGTTTCGTTGTGTCTGTTTTAGCGCTACATTAAAATGTGTTTCAAAATAAGATAGTGTGTTAATCTAAGCAATTTTATCTATCTTTGAATTGACTACAAAAGTTATGTTTGTGGAAATTTTTAGTGATACAAAAGTTTCAAGAATTAAAAAGAAGAGAGGACACATTTGAAGTAAAATTACAAAGATTTATTTTATGTGACAGCATCAGCTTGATTTAATTGTAAATATGTTCATTGAAGTGTGGTTTAAAAACCATGGATTATCAAGGAATGCAAGATTTTCCTCTAACCACTGCAGTTTCAAGTAAAATATCAAATTTACTTTAAATGATTTTGACAAGGACTTTCAGATTATTTCAATTATAGGTCATTCCATATGAAATCATCAAATTAAAAAAAAATGGAAACTGCACCATTTTTGTTTTTGATAAAAATTTGTTCCTATGTTACCCTACCCTCAAGGTGAAAGGCAAACATTAATTTAGATTTTTACCTACGAGTGGATGATGGCAGCCATTTTTCGTTCACACTGCAAGCAAATTTCACAAATTTCGGAGGTTTACACAATTAGCTGTAACTTTTATAATAAGTCACCTATTGTGGAGTTTTTATTTAATTTAAAAGCTTACATAAAATACTATTACACTGTATATTTATATTATAGAATACATTTTGTATTTTCAAGATGGCAGCCATTTGCTTTCAACATTCAGAGGATTGTTTTACCCCACTTTAAACCCCATCCTGCATCCCCAAAGATGCATTTAGAGATCTGAACTGTTGTATGCTTAGTGTAGAACAGTGTGCAACATCAAAGTTATCTCGGGAAGACTTCCTTCCTAAAAAAAAANGAACTGTTGTATGCTTAGTGTAGAACAGTGTGCAACATCAAAGTTATCTCGGGAAGACTTCCTTCCTAAAAAAAAGTCCCCAACTTGGGAAAAAATTAAAATTGGCGGTTTTCGAAGCCAAAAAAAGTTGTAAGGGACAAAATAAGAATTTAAGTTTTTTTTATGAAAGATACTCATAATAAATAGCTGTCGCATTCTGCTATTTTCGCCCATGTTGAGTACACAAACCATTAAAAAAAAAGTCAATTTTTAAATTTTATCTATGTGCATTATATAAACCCACTTCATTCTGAATGTGATTAATTAGTGTGTGAAAGGAATGCAAATGTGAATTACCTTTGCTTTATTTGAAGTGTGTTCTGCCAATACACGCTTTCTTAGCGCTGGCAAGCAACCTCAAAAAAAATAAAAACAGCTTTATGCATAACAAATACCTAATCACTGCACAAGTTAATTCAGTCAAGCTGTGGTGCCAGTCAATTAAATTTTACTGCTATGTCTACATTTTAATCTTCTTCTTGTATATTCACAATTCAATTTTCACTCTTAATTTACAATCACTGTTTGTAAACTTATACTAAAATTTACGAACTCCATGTTTATGCAGCATTGTTACTGTGGAGTATGTACCGTTTTAATTTTAAAAATGATAACATTTCACTCAGTTTGTTGCTTATGTTGTGTGTTCATTTCTAAGTTATTACCTCAAGTGGTGACAATGTTCTTAAAATATTCACCTTTTTCACCCATACAAATTCCTTTGTAAGTTTGNCTCTCTATGAAAACTGATAACATTCCACTCAGTTTGTTGCTTATGTTGTGTGTTCATTTCTAAGTTATTACCTCAAGTGGTGACAATGTTCTTAAAATATTCNTTAATTTTAAAAATGATAACATTTCACTCAGTTTGTTGCTTATGTTGTGTGTTCATTTCTAAGTTATTACCTCAAGTGGTGACAATGTTCTTAAAATATTCACCTTTTTCACCCATACAAATTCCTTTGTAAGTTTGAAGTGGGTGCATGGGCATTTAGGATGAAAACATTTTACCTTGTACTCTTCTCCTTTCACAGTTTCTTTGCCTAAAAAAAATTTCCAATCCACCAGTCACAGTCATATATAAAACACACATAATTGTTCAGGTCTGGCAAAAAAAAAAAACAGCTTGTTGTGGTTTGGTGATGGGTACCGCTAAATAGTTCTGTGATGATGAATATTGGTGGACAGCAAGATTATCTCCTTTTACTGCAACAAAACCATGATACTTTCTTGTATTGGAAATGGTTTCAGCCTCTTGAAATCATCTTTCAAGTAGCTTATCTTCACAAACAGTATCTTCTGACGGCAAAAAAAAACAATGTTATTCCAGAAATTTTGCTTGAATAAAATTTGAACATTTCTAGTAGTGATACAATGTGGTATTCAGTGGTTCTTTGTAAACTAGCCTTTATCACAAGGCGTTTAACTGTACCTCCGGCACCATCACACGGACTTTTGCAATGTGGTGTGGGAAAAAAAAATTCCCTTCAGCAGACGGACCGAAATAATCTTTGTGTTTAGCAAGGTTACCAAAGTTTTTTTTTGTTTTTGTATTGAGCAGCTGAACCGTCGCTAAAATAATACACTTTTGTCCAGTTGGGAAATCTGTCTTTCAAATATTGAAGCAGAACTTTCTGAAAGTTGTGAACAGCTACATTGTTGTGTGTCAATTAGTTGCTGACAAAACAAAAGGTTTCAGATTTTGTGGAATCACTTTCTTTGTAATATACAACAAATGGGTGTAATGTGGCTTGTGCGTTAATCCAATGAAATATCTGTACTTCATCTTGCATTACGAAAGTATAGATTTCCAAGAAATCTCCCAAAATTATGCACTTAACAGAAGTTTTATATATATATATATATATACACACACATACATATATATGTGTGTGTATTTTTTTTTTATAAGACATTTAAACTGATATTTTGCAATAAAGTGATGGGTTTTTAATTTTATTAACTTTTACTTTAGATCAATCAAAAACTCTTTCATTTTTTTCACTAAGGTGGCAAAGTTCACAGCAGTCAGTTGACAACCATTTCACTAAGTAGTTAATCTTCCTCACAGATGATTCCATTTGGTGCATCAACTCCAGGACGTTTATGACATTGTGAAATCATACAACTTTTTTTTTAATCATCACAATCATTTTCATTAAATCTTTGTATGACATTTTACTCACTGTAGCTGCCAACCTTAATTTCATATTTTGGTTCTGTAGGCACACACATACAGAATGTGTGCCACTGGCACCAGCTAGCATGCAACACTTGGGCCTTAATGAAGCTANTACAGAATGCGTGACACTGGCACCAGGCTATCATGCAATACTTGGGCCTTAATGAAGCAAACTTTGAAAACCCTATCTTTATACATGGATGAGTTTTCTTTGAATTTCAAGTAAACTTCATTTAAAGTAAAGAGTTCTTACTAGATATTTTTGTTCTTTTGTCTTCTGTCCACCTGGACATCTGACTGTTACATAGTCATTTAAACCAGGCGTTATTCTGCTTACATCATCGTTCTTGTCAAAATCTTACAACTTTTGCGGTTTCATTACTTAAGCAATTTACACTTTTTTTGTTATCAATATTTGGTAGCACACCGTGTTTTGCCTTTAAAGTTCTTGCATTTCTTACTAAATTTTCACTGCACTTAAATTCAGCTTTGGTTTTAGAAATGCATCATTGGAAAATGAGATACTCGTTTATATTTTTACATGATGGCTATCAATCTTTTGCTCCATTCTTTGTCTTCTTTTACACCGAGGAAACCTTTGTAAATGAATAGAAGATATATCCAGCACAGCACATGCGTGGTTAACTGATTCTACAGCAATGCAGTCTGGCTCAACATTACCATCATTATTGCGTTCTTCTCCGTCAAACCCTAATTCTAGGGCTTTATTAAACTTTTGAAAACAGCGTGCACATACAGCCTTACCTGGTATAAGTTTCAGATGTTCATGTTTAGCAGATGTATGCATAGTGATTCCCCTTAAGGACTTTAAAATAGGTTTCTTGTGCATGATAAATGGGTTACAACTCTTATTACCATGCAAATGAAATAACTTTCCAACATATTTCTTGTAATGGTATATACAGATATTTACAACTTCATCCACACCTGTCTGTCTATTTCATCACTTTTGTCACTTTCAATTATTATTAACTCTAGATCTAGAGTAAACAGCTTTGACACTCATCCTTAACAAAACAGTCGACAGAACACTCAATTGTCACTTGAATTGAATACAAAACATGCTACTAGGACAGGTAATAAAAGGTTGAAGCTCCAGGCAAGATGTGTCTAATCGTATACTTATCTGCATGATGCATTCTCATGCAACAGTTGCATCATCTTCAGACTTTAGGACTTTACAAAGTGGTTGCCATAATATGTAACGACATGACTTAAAACATCTCCTCATAAATTTTGCCTTTTGATTTTTCTTAAGTTAAACTGTATATAGTTTTCAAATTGCAGTACAGTAGGTAAACTTTGTTTATTTATATTTATTTGCATAGTTGCAAAAAATTTTTTACATTGCACTGCCCAAACAGTGTATTAATGCTTTGCACCCCTTATCACCCTAATGTTAATGACATTCAGAATGAAGTGAGATTATATAATGCTCAACAGATTAAATTTAAAAATATACTTTTGTTTTTTTAAAGGTCCGTGTACTCAACAGGGGTGAAAATAATTGAATGGGACAACTTCTGCCCTATAACTATTCATCAAGAGTATCTTTCATACAAAACTCAAATTTTTATTTTGTTCCCACATAACTTTTTTGTCTTCGAAAACAGCAAATTTTAATTTTTCCCCAACTTGGAGACTATTTTTTCTAGGAAGGAAGTCTTCAACCCAGATAACTTTGATGTTGCACAATATTCTACATGTAGACACTAAGCGCACAAGAGATCAGGTCTCTAAATGCAACTTTGGTGAAGCAGGGTGGGGTATAATGTGGGGGAAAATAATCATCTGAATGCTAAAAGTAGATGGCCGCCATCTTGAAAATACAAAATGTATTTTATAATATAAATATACAGTGTAATAGTATCTTATGTAAGCTTTTAAATGACGCTAAAAACTCCACAATAGGTGACTTATTAAAAAAGTTACAGCTATTTACGTAAACCTCCGAAATCTGTGAAATTTGCTTGGAGTGTGTATGAAAAATGGCTGCCATCATCCACTCTTAGGTAAAAATCAAAATTTGTGTTTTTCTTTCACCTTTAGGGTAGGATAACATAGGAACAAATTTTTATCAAATCAGAAATAGTGCAGCTTAAGCCCTTTGATGAGTTCACATGGAATGACATGTTTACTGTGGTCACATACTGTTATCTAAATGCAATAAAAGAACATCTGTTCTGTTTACACTTCACAAAAGGTTTGTTATTTTTTATTTCCTGCAGGACATTAGTGAGAAGATATTCACTGTTCAAGAAGTTGTTGATGAAATCAAAAATAAGCGACAACTTCGAAGACTTGTGGTGTTACCATATGATGTTCAGATCAAGGATGTATTCACAGAAAACATTGCATTCAGTAAGTTTGTCTACTTGTAGCAAAACAAAAATAATTTATTTTAAGGTTGCATAGGCTGAGTGACAATTTTTACAATGAGGAATCAATGGTGGTGGGAGTGTGAACTGTAATGAAACCAGAGTAGTGTATTGTAAGATTGGAATATTATTAAAACATCAGTGGTAGTCTCACCATCCCAGTGAATAAAATGTATTTGCATCTGAAGATATAAAGTCATAGTGTGGTACATAGAGAACATCNAGTCTCACCATCCCAGTGAATAAAATGTATTTGCATCTGAAGATATAAAGTCATAGTGTGGTACATAGAGAACATCATGAGGTAAAATTCTACTTGAGGGGCTTTCCTGAAAATAAGAAAAAAAACTCCAGAAAGTGGTATATTTCGACTCTANAGTCTCACCATCCCAGTGAATAAAATGTATTTGCATCTGAAGATATAAAGTCATAGTGTGGTACATAGAGAACATATTGACAAAATGTCAATAGCCTAAAAACATCATCATCTTCCGATCTGTTTTTTATAGTTCCAATGGTGACGCGTAAAGTNCATGACAAAATGTCAATAGCCTAAAAACATCATCATCTTCCGATCTGTTTTTTATAGTTCCAATGGTGACGCGTAAAGTTATTACCACTGCCCATTGGTGTGTTACGTTCCATTATGTAGAGGATAATGGGATGACTGTCTGCAGTTTTAAGTTCTGGTAATGACATGATAGTTTTACTAAATTAAAAGTATGTTCAGAATGTGTTTTATTTAGGATGTTTCATACTGGTATTCTCATGTGGGGTATGTGGTGAACACTCGTGGTCTTGGAGTTTTTCTCAGGGTACTTCTGTTTCCTCCCTTATTTCATGCCACCTCACCCATCCCTCAGGCAGTTGGAATGACAGGTTTGTACTGTGATGNTATGTAGAGGATAATGGGATGACTGTCTGCAGTTTTAAGTTCTGGTAATGACATGATAGTTTTACTAAATTAAAAGTATGTTCAGAATGTGTTTTATTTAGGATGTTTCATACTGGTATTCTCATGTGGGGTATGTGGTGAACACTCGTGGTCTTGGAGTTTTTCTCAGGGTGCTTCTGTTTCCTCCCTTATTTCATGCCACCTCACCCATCCCTCAGGCAGTTGGAATGACAGGTTTGTACTGTGATGGTACACAGAGTGCAGTATATTTTAATATTTATTTATTTACACTTGACAAGCTCAGAATTTTTTTTTTTTACATTATCACAACATATTATTTACTTTGTGTACATTTTTTATCAGGATTCAGATTTTGGAACCTCCCATTAAATTTATTTAGTTATGTAAATTTAGAAATCACCTCTCAGTTTTTTTTTGTTTTTGTTTTTTTTTTTTTTTTTTTTTTTTTTTAAAGTAAAGTTGGTTTATTGTGTATTATTCAGTGTTTTGTATGTTTAATATTTGAGCTGTAACTCTTATTTTCTCTTAGCACTAGACCTGTTATTGTATAGGGTTTTTTTTAATTACTTTTTTTCAGTTAGTTCCACCCCAAGGAAGATTAATGCTTATATTATTTTTCAGTGAAAGTTTGTACTTAAGATTTCCAGCTTGAGGAATTTTGCAAAATACCTTGATTTTAATACTCTCTTTCTGGCCATGGAATGGGTCAACTCATCCTAATTTAGTTTCAGCCATCAAGCTTAAATTTTTTGGTAGCATGACTGCTCGGCGTAGGATGGGGTCACCTGGAGAGGGGCGAAAGTGTTTAAATGTGTGGCGCAAATTTAAGAAGACTCCCATAAATGGCAGATATTAATTTTTTTTAGTGCTTTCGTCGCCGGCACCTATAGCATCCAGGGATGACACCATCCATCGTGTTACGTCTGCTTGCATGTAAGACTATGAAATTTCTTTAAAGTTACCTCAAAATTTATGTACTAAATAAATTGCAAGTTTAAGTNTGCTTGCATGTAAGACTATGAAATTTCTTTAAAGTTACCTCAAAATTTATGTACTAAATAAATTGCAAGTTTAAGTGAAATCTTAAAATACTGAATTTAAAATTTTATATTGAAGAAAATATAATTTATCCCTTGTAATGAGGCGCACGTCTCGTTATAGCCGGCTTTATAATATTGCAGCCACACAGTTAGGTGCCATTTTGTAATGCCGCACGCCAAGGTATTGAAGGCTGGAAGTTGCTACTCTGCTAGCTCAGTGGTGACAACACAAACTCTTTAAAAAGGTGCCAATTAAATAACAAATAATGTATTCAAGTTCCAGTTTATTAGTCTTTACTTTTATTTATTAAAGATGCCACAGTTCACATAGTGTTCAGGTATGCCAAGTACGAACGGGGTTCACCGATACACAGATAAACTAGAGAGCAGCGCCACAGTCGTTGTTGATTAACTACGTCACAAAAACTTGCCAGAAGAAAAACAAATGCAGCAACCTCCCACACCGGCTAAGAAATAATCTAGCAAGTTCAAGTTTGCAGGTGTGGGGGTTATGCGTTTGTTTTTCTTCTGGTGTATTGGTGCTAGAGACATGAGCATTCTGATGCACATCTGTGCAGGGACCTCCGAATCCTTAATAATATGTATGTTGTGTGTATGCGTGTGTACGCAAATGTATGTGTGGGTGTATGTACTGGCATTTGTCTTGCACATGCAGGTGAAGGAATGGTTTGAGGTAGTCCTACAGGTAGAAGTCAGTGGGATAAATATCTTGCGATTGGGCAAGGTCCTCATTGTCCAATCAAGTGTCTGAAATAGATTGCCTCCAGATGGTGACAAGTTGTTCAGCTGAAATGCACAGATGCACAATCATGCATAAACCACAAGTTGTATTTGTAAAGGAACATCTATGTGCAGACCAGGCAAATCCTGTTCTAAGAACTGCCTCGTGGGTCTGTCCGTCCATGCCCTTGACCATAGGTATGGATAAACTGCTGATTGTCCTACTGCTGGCTTACTGTGTGTTGAGGCCAACATCATCATCATCAGTTGATGACTAGAATTCCAGCCAAGTTCTGCCATATACCGCAATGTAATTGAAGCTTATATTCCAAGATAATTTATTTTATCACTATCACAAAACAATATATGACTTATTTACTCAAAGTAGTATTTAAATAACGAAGATCCACATCTAATTTTCTATGAAATTATGTCAAATGTGCACTATATTTATTTAACAATGAGCTATGAACAAATGTTACTGCAGGCAGGTTACAAATTATGATGAGTTTGGAAGATGAAATCAAAGGTGTATAACAAATTTGCTTAATGTATTGTAACTAGTAGATATCTTTGCGTCTACAGTTTATATAAATAAGTTTCTATAGCTCCTGTATGGTGAGTATTTGTGGTAAAATTGATGCAAGTGTGTTAACCTGGGATATGGTAATTCATTATAAGAAAAACAATACACGGAACCACTATTTTACTAATAGGTTTTGTAGAGTGTGTCTACATTTATTAATATGCTATTGTTCATGTGTGTCCTCGAAGTAAAGCAAATCAATATTGAGCAAACTGAATTTTGGGTCTGCCATAGCAGCATTATCAGCATAGACTTATTTATTTTAATTACAGTATTAGGGTTTCAAAAATAGAAACGCTAATTCCTAGATACATTGTATTGACTGAATGTGCACTCTGTAGAATGAATATAAAAATACAGGTTATGTTAATGTACATGATTATGTAACAAGAAATAAACATAACATTGTAACCACATATTTTTATTTTTAAATATATAATAAAACATGGAAGTTTTAAATACGTTGTTGTAAAGATATATAATAGTCTTCCAAAGTAATTTTGAGGTATGCCTTTTTAGACAATTAGAACAAACATTAAATTATTATTAATTTCCGATGCATTTAAATATTTGACTGAGGATTTTGAAATATGTAATTAAACTATTCTGTATATTTTTGTATCTCAAGATTTCCTAGGGTTGTTTGTTGTTGTTGTTCCTTTAAACGCAGTTTGTTAAAAACTTTTGTGGCAGTATATTCAAAATTATTTTAAGTCTTTGTTAACCCACAATATGGTAAATCCAAACAAGTTTTACATCTGGTATAGTGTATAAACTAGAAGCAATTATTAATTAACTAGACAAAATTCAAAGGAAGGACAAATTCTTCAGGAAATTAATAGTCAGTAGTTGTTTGCATTTATATCCTATTTATTTTTCTGTTTCTGCATAAAGCAACATAAGAATCACACCAAAAAAATATGTATTAAATTCTTCAATGGTGTTTAATTTATCAATGTAATTTAGGTCTTTACTTACATGTGAAATGAAATATTA
Source organism: Clitarchus hookeri (assembly GCA_002778355.1). NCBI lineage: Eukaryota > Metazoa > Arthropoda > Insecta > Phasmatodea > Phasmatidae > Clitarchus > Clitarchus hookeri. The sequence continues at coordinate 12,956 of NQII01009990.1, forward strand.
CTTCCTTTTTCAAATCTCTCATTGCAATCATAAGCAATGCACAATTTCACAATTTTTTTACTGAAAATAAATACACACTTATACCCAAGGACTACTTTGCCACTCGTCAGCTGATTTTGATGATGGCATCAAAGCAAATGACCAGTAAGCAGTCTATGCCTATCTATGGTCTATGATCCATGCAGGTAACAAATAGCCTCCACAAGTCTACACCACATATTTATTTGCAAATTGGCGTTGATGAGACTATGTCACCATTTGGAAAGTTATCGTCCACCCATATATGGACATTGTGGAAATCAATGACATCATCCCTTGTGAAAGTTGTCTCATCTGTGAATAACACATGGTCTAAGAAAATAAGGATCATGTTCACACACCTGCCACAGCCAATGGTATTGTACTTTCACACATGATAAAAACAAATAAGTCTTTTGCACAGGAATGGAGGTCAAGTTCATAGGCATATTCTGTTAATACTTAATTTTCAAAGCAGTGGTAAACTTTTTACAGTACCAAATGGGCATGCTCCTTTCAGCTGTGATTGGCATATTGTACAAGAAAACAGTAAAGCTGCTCATTATTGAAATGTGTAGAGCTTTTAATGCAGTATCAGTAGTCAAAATATTTGTTTCAGCTTGTTAATAAGGTACAGGATCAGTGTAAAAGAATACCCCAACTTTGAAGGTCTATAATATCAAAACCAAACAACCGACAACCTTGATTGACGAATCAAATGAACTGTGGAACGGTGAAGTTTGTTTACCATACATTCAGAAATGTTCAATGTGACCACCATGAGTGGCCCTGTTAGAATAATAGAAGTAAAGCAGACGACACTTTGTTTAACACTGATGTAGTTTAATGAACAACCAACAGACAAGTAACTGACATCGCTCCGTGGTCTCGAGTCCGCCACGGAGTAGTGACGTAATGCAGTGTTGCCAAATGAAATGTACAATAAAATAACAGGCCCGAACAACATCTACGCAATAATCAAACTCGTTCCACGCTCTTGTCAGCATGTCCGGTGTTACGGTTTGGATGNACAACATCTACGCAATAATCAAACTCGTTCCACGCTCTTGTCAGCATGTCCGGTGTTACGGTTTGGATGGCGTTTGTAACTCGGTTTGAGGTGGTGAGGGTGTAACGAGCTCGCATTCGACACGTCAATGTGAAGCGGACAGTCTGATGTTTCCTTTATATGCCGAGAGATGACACTGGGAGCGTCTATCGTCGCACTATGAGCATGTGTTGTGTGTTGGTCCGCATCACGATGGCGACTGAACAACAGAAGGCATTCTGTGTTATTCAGTTTGCTAAATATGAATCGGTTATGACTGTTCAACGTGAATTCCGTCGCAAATACGGACGTCGTCCTCCCGATAGGTGGAGTATCGTACGTTGGTTCGTCATTTCTGTGACACAGGGTGCCTTTGCAAAGGCAAAAGTTCCGGGTGGCCGCGTGTGCCCGAAGAGAATGTGCAACGGATTCAACAAGCGTTCATTTGCAGTCAGAGTAAATGAACTCGACAAGCTAGCCAGGAAATGCAAATCCCTCAATCGATGGTACGGACAGTGTTGCGAAAGTGATTGCTGTACAAACCATACAAGTTACAGCTTGTACAGGCTCTTACCGAAAGGGATACAGAACTGAGACATGATTTCTGTGTGTTCGTTCTTGCCCAGAACGAGGTAGACAATGCCTACATATCCAAGCTGGTTTTTAGCTATGAAGAGACGTTCCATACAAATAGTAAGGTGAACCGGTCCAACATGGAGCGGGCTTCCGTGTTTTGCCCTGTATCCAAAGACACTGTTTTTGGCCCTTTCTTTTTTCACGAGTCCACTGTTACTGGAATCCCTTATTTGGACATGCTTACAGAGTGGTTGTTTCCTCAGTTAGAAGAGGTGGGGAGGGGGCCTTCATTTTCCAGCAGGATGGTGCGCCACCCCATTGGCACCTAGCTGTCCGCGGATACTTGAACGAGACATTGCCGCAACGCTGGACTGGTGAAGGAGCAACTGGTGACCAGGCTCTTCATCACTGGCCCCCAAGAAGTCCAAATCTTACCCCATGCAGTTTTTTCTATGGGGTACATAAAGGATCAAGTGTTTCGTCCACCATTGCCGGATAACATTGACGACCTCAAAACGAGAATTACGGACGCAATCCAAACCGTAACACCGGACATGCTGACAAGAGTGTGGAGCGAGTTTGATTATCGCGTAGATGTCGTTCGGGCCGCTTGTGGTGGTCACATTGAACATTTATGAATGTATGGCAAACAAACTTCACGGTTCCACGGTTCATTTGATTGGTCAATCAAGGTTGTGGGTTGTTTGGTTTTGATAGTATAGATCTTCAAATTTGGGGTATTCTTTTATACTCAACCTGTACAATTGTCTTTTGTTGTATGTACTGAAAATTTCCAGAAGATGTGATGGTCAGTTACAGAGTTTTCAAAGAAGACTGGTGACTACCCAAGCTTGTCAGCAACGGACATTAAAGTCATGGCTCTTACTTACCAGTTAGAGAAGGAGAAAGTAGGCACTGAACATTTGAAGTCTGAACCAACAGTAAATCGAACAGTCACTTTCTCTGCAAAAACACCAAGTGATGTTGGTTCAGAAATGCAAGCAGGTTTTTATATACCAACTAATAAGGTAAGAAATATATTTCAGTAATTTTATTTAACTTTTCTCAGCTTTTCATTAATTTTCTCATGTGAGATGCAATTGACTGGACAGCAGGAGGATTTGGTAGAGGCCGTGCAAAATTCACATTTGCGATAAAGCAATTTTTTATTTTTAAAAAAATTACGTTTTTAAGTGAATACGTCAAAAGTTTAGGTTAAAGGAAATGTATCACCTAAAAGCTCCCAAACTCGTCACATACTTATGAACCTTGGGTTTTCTAGGAAGTATATATTCCAATCTTACCCAACTAATATTCTACATTTTTATTATCTGTAGCAAAACAAATTGGTTATCATCATATTCCTATTATATTTAACCACCTTCAACAAATTTTTGCTAAAAATTAGCATGTATTACAAAGTATAGATTTTCCTAGAAACAAATCTTTACATTATGTTCACTCGCCTTTGGTATTTGTAAAGTGACGTGTTCCGGTGTTCCGAGATTATGTTATTGGGGTTATGAAACTAACTTTCAATGGCGTTCTTTTAAGCAAATACTGTAACATACCTAAGCCTACAGTAACTGCGAAGCATCACATATTTGTGTACATTAAAACCTATTTTTTCTTTGTTAATTGGAAACTAACACCACCACATTCATGAAAAATAACACCTATTTTTCAGGAATATAACCTTGAATTGTTTATAAAAATAAACTCCAGAAGTGTATGCCCCTTTTTATAATCCACCTGTACAGAATTCAGTACTTATATGTTATTTTATTTAATATAGCATTTTAAGAGTTTATTTATATTTGTATTAATATAGTAATACATGTATATTTATTAAGTATTTGTAGTTTGTACAGGCATATTGTTTTGGCATTGCTCCTAGAAATATACTATCTCTATGTCAGAGCACTAATTTCAAGTTGAGAACATTTTCAAAATTACACATTATTATGTTTTTTGGAGTAAGTCATCTTTGGTTCAATTTAATGTTGAAAGGATGTGTTACAATCCGATTGCAGAATTTGTTTGAGAGTCCATATTAAAACTACTCTCAGCAGTCTATTTTTGTTAAGTATCTTTTAGCAAAGCAATATAAACTTTTTTTTGTGCTTAATTAATTTGAGTTGCAAGTGTTTGAATACTACAATGTCTGTCCTACTCAACGTTTATTCCATACCACATAAAGTCTTACCTTTAACGTTGGTAAAATTCTGGTCATGTCTGGCAATGGTTTGAATAAGTAGGGAAATTAACATTTGCCCCAGTCTTTATCCGACAGTTTAGTAATTTTCAATTGTATAAGTTAGCACCAGAGTCTTAAAAATATCTATGTAATTTCTCTAGTGTTCAGTTTCGTGTGTTGTCATGTGGATGCATATTTTTTTGCTTTATTAAAAGGATTATTTTGCAATTGCTTGTTGGTCATTATTTAAAGTGTTCTTTTTCATGTCCTGTATTTTGAATGATAGTTGTTTTGCGTTACGAGTTTTCTATAGGTTTTATGTACACGGTGCTCAATGTAATTAATTTTCACGCTTCACACAACACAACTAATAGTCTAACTTAATAGCTTAATAGTTAAGGTTGCAAGTAGGCCGCCAAGCTACCAAAAATATATAAAAGGACAAGAATTCAAGTACTCGCAGTGTAGTACTTGTTGACAGGCGCGCACACACACACACAAAGAAGGACGACAGATTTTCCATGCGTTCACGACGTTTCGTTGGCTAAGCCAACTTCACCAGGTGGCGAGTTGTAGGACACTGTAGTGTGGTGGAAGGGCGCTGTTTGTAGTAAACCTAGCGGCCAGGTGGCGAACTAGGGTAGGGTGGGAAAATTGAAAAATTGCTGGTATAGCTGATGAGTGTGGTTAGAAGCTGTGATTATCTTACGTTGAGGCTTCGGCTGCCTGGATTTTGTTATAAATTGGTGAGCTAATTCCCACCATCTGAGTTCTGAGCTATTACTTGAAGGTGGTAGGGCTCTCACAACTCTGGTACTGTAGCAGGAATCAAAATCTTTGTTGTGTGATGTTGTATGTGCTGCAACTGGTTTGTCTTGTAGGTTGGGAATGTGACCAGCTATGGCTTGTTTAGTGTCTGCTCTGTGGCCATTCATTCTCTGCCTGAGTGTGTTGGTGGTGAAGCTGATGTATTCTGCATTACAGTGTTGACACTGTAGCTGATAAATCAGGTTTTTCTGTTGCACAGTTATAGTTGCCTTGTATGGGGTATGTACGGCAAGTGAGTCTGCTATTGAAAGAAGTTGATGGTTGGTGGATGGCACANAAGTGAGTCTGCTATTGAAAGAAGTTGATGGTTGGTGGATGGCACAGGAGTCACAGCATGAGCTATTGCAGGGGTGGGACCCTTTGGGGGTGATAGTTTGGTTGGCATTTGTGGAGGGCTGCAGCTTTGGACGAACCAGTTTGTTGTGGAGGTTAGATGGCCTTATGAACACCAATCTGGGTGGTTTGGAAAGCAGGTTTTGTGTTTGTGGTAAGGAAGCCGGAATTTTGTATCCAGAGTGGAGAATGTTTCTGAGTTTACTTAAGCCTTCATGATATGGGACCACCAGGGGTAAATCATAATGGTTGACCTTGGTTTGTGTTCCGGTATTTGAGATGGCTTGCTGAATCTGTGGATGAGGTGCATGGGGTAGCCCCTGTTGAGGAATGCTCTGGCTATTTGTTCACACTGTTTGTTGAGTGAGTGAATGAAGTGATTTGGGCGGCTCTTTACAGCGAGGTATTGAGAGCCGATGAGGGTGATTGAGGTGAGTATGGAGCAGCACTGGAATGAAATGACGGGGGAAACGGGAGATCCCAGAGAAAACCGCCAACCAACAGCATCGTCTGGCATGATTCCCACTTGTAAAAATCCAGTGCCCAGCCGGGGATTGAACCCGGTTCAATGCTTAGCCACCGTGGCCCCCTGTTTGTTGAGATCACTGTTGGTGCAGTAAATACGTTTGGCTCGTGGCAAGATTGTAGGGTAGGGATTTTTTTTGGCATGGTATGGGTGGTAGCTGTCAAAATGTAAGTACTGGAGGTTGTTGATGAGTGTGGTGTGTACAGCAGTTTGTATTGTGCCATTGTGGAGAGTGAGCTTAACAACACACGCATCAGTAACGTTGCTACTACAGTACTGAATTGCAGCACATACAGTTCAGTAGGGAGAGGTACAAAGAGTAGAAAGTTTTAGAGGTTATAGAGGTAAACATAAATGGGAAGGCAGTTCATGCTGGTGAGAACAGTGAGGGAGTGAAATGTGTTGCGGGATGAGTTGGTGATGGTGAAGGAGGTTGAGCGATTTAGGAAGGTACTGTAGGATGAAAAGGGGTGAGGGAAGAAAGTGCTTGACACCAGGAGACAGTCCAATTGCAAGTTAATATATTTATGATCCAGATATTGTTTTCTAAGTTATTATATTGTAAATATTAAATCTTTTTTTTTTAATGTGTGTTGTAACTGCAGATGCTTATGTTCTGAGTATACCTGTAATAAATTTCTATTGCAGAAATCAAAAGTGCTTGATGATGAAGTGACCAACAAGATGGCTTCTTTGAACTGTGACACAAATGACGAGATTTCCGAACAGACAACTGAAAATAAGTCAGCAAGTGACAGTGAAGAAATTGTCATATATGAAGATGCAAAAGACAGAATTGTAAGTGATGATGATAGCTTCAGAGATTGTCATGAAGATGTAAATGTGTCCACAGATGATGAGGAAGGAAGTTGCTTTGATATAAATGATATTTTGATTCCTGTCATCACTCAAGAGAATGATTACGATGATGAAGAAAAAGATGATGATAGTGATTCTGAAGGGGATGATGCATGGATTACACCTGGCAACATTAAGCAAGTAAAGAAAGAGATTAATTTTGAAGAGAATGCAGAAGAAAAGCCTCATGTTGTCGCATGTATTACATCAGACTTTGCCATGCAGGTATGAAAATATTTGCAACCTTATTTGCTGGGTTTGGTTAATGATTGTGTCTTACTGATAAGTTATGGCAGTCAAGGTTTTTATATAAGTGGTGGTTTTAAGTTTAATTAGGTGTTGTGTTGAACTGCATAAGTGGCAGGCAACTACAGTCATTTCTCACATGTTGTACACAGCTTACACCTTTGAAAGCTATATGGTATACAGAAGTGCAGATATCTGCACTATGTTTTGGAAATCATGTAATTTTAAATAAAACATATGTAACATCTAAATAATTGCACACAAAAGACTAACAGTGTAGTACCTGTAGAATCTTTCAGTTTCATCCCAATTTGTGATTTTCTGTAGCAGTTTTGTTTGTTAAGACATAACTCTAATCATACTCCTTGGGAATAGAATAGGTGGATCTTGTAGCCAACACTCCAGTTGCATTAAACACAGTGAGTGAGAGAGTGTGCGAGTGATGCGTGATTGATGTGGTCTTTCGTAATTGTTGCCAAGGCTCTCTGGGAAAAGCCGAAGGCTGCCCACGTCGACCGACTGGCACTGTACTCAGGTCCGAATGTTGGCAGAGTCTGTTGGGGAGGAGGGGGCAGTGTTACATACTAGCTTATCTTGACCTGTCCTGTGTGAGCAAGTGAAAGAGGATAGGAGTAGTGATATGATTGTGGGTGGCAAGTAACGAAGGAATGTTTGAATGACAGGCGAGCAATAACCCTACCAGGGTTTAAGGTTATAAAATAAAGGTGTGCCCCTGTGATAAGTCTTTTGTGGCTCACATGCTCCTGACCTTCAGCAGATTAAATTTTTGTGTTTATCTGAAAGAATTTTTCTGGTTTATCGTTCTTGCCTCTCAGTATGCAGGGAACGTTCCAGATCTTGACTGCTGATACTATATAAGCACGACGGGCATCTGAGCAGGGAGTTAAGTTGATGAGTGTCAGGAGTTTGGAAGGTTGTGCGACCTTGAGCGATAGACAATGAGCCAGAAGAGCAACAGGTGGCTACGGAAGTGATCAGTGGGTGTAAAATTTGTGACTGCAAGCATTGGTGCAGTGAAGAGTGTGACTGGCAGGTGGGACAGACTGAGCCTGTGTTAATGATGAGTGTGCGTTAATTGACTATAACCAAACAGACACATTGAGGAGGAGTTTAATTAGCATTGAGATAGATGTTAAATATTGAGTTCACTGAGAAATAAAAAAAAGTAATAGTGGAGATAGATTAATGCTGAAGATAGTAGATGTGTGAATAAATTAAAATCAAATTTAGTTATTTTATTTTTATAAAAACCTCTATTCCTGACGAACTTGGATATGCCTATGGTGTTTTGTAACAATATGTACAAAAGATAACCACTATACATACACAAATTTCTTCAAACAGGAATTAAATTTGTTTTCAGTATTAAACATTTTATTTTCTGTTCACCTATAAATATCAAATAGTTTGATTAAAAATTATTTACATTTCTTAAACATAAGACAACATTTTGAAATGTTTCTGAAGAGACACATTTTCAGTATCTCCTTTGGGATCACAGTATTAGTCACTATTTCCAGTAAGTTTATCATGACTGTGAAGATACTGTATTTTAAAATCTTGTTTTTTTTTCTACAATGTAGATTATGAAATTCTATAATCAAAGCATTCCACGCCAGTCAGTAAGCAGCCATAGTTCAAAGAATAAGATGTGCATGCAGAGTACGAGGGGATTAGGAAGTACTTTCCTGCTGCAGTAGAGGCCTGTTATACCTCTTTATAACGTCTTGCTGCCTTTCTTGTGGTCCACAAACATGTTTTTCTGTTGAAAGTTATCCTGTTATAGTGTATTTATGGTATCTTCACACTCTTTGAAACAAACCTTTGAAAAAAACACCCCTAGTTTAACATGTCTACCTGAGTTTTAAATAAATTGTATAAAACGAACATTTAATACTGTTATTTACATTAGAGTATTATATTTCTTTTTAAATTAAACTTTCAGTTATTATACTTTCAATTATAATATTTACATCATAATAAAAAGGAATTAAAGACAATGGCAGCAGTACTGTGTTGGCAATATCTTAGTAAGAAAGAGTTTGGTTGTAAAATGTTATCAAATTGAGTTTGGCACATGTTTTAACATAGCACTGGTAAAAACATATTTCATTGTTATGTATTAAAGATATATATCTCTCTATTGTCTGATCAGTACAAAATACTGTGCGAAGGTTCGAGTTCTTTGTGGTTTTTCTACAAATAAAAAACTTTAGACCGAGCATGTTTGTATTTTTTTCGTGAACTGCAGTGTTTCCTAAACTTGTTAACTTCATCAGCGCTCAGAGCAGGCAAATTATAGTTTTTGATTTCATCAGATTTTACACATATAAATATTAGTGTTATCTGAATTCATAATTTATAATTTAAATACAATTTTAATATTTAAAAACTTGTAAGGGGCCCTGAAGACTGAGCAATTAGACTGCTTGCCTCCCACCAAGGCGAACTGGGTTCAATCCCTGGCCGGTTCACTCTGGATTTTCGCAAGTGGGAATTATGCTGGACAATGCCACTGGTCGGCGGGTTTTCTCTGGGATCTCCCGTTTCCCCGTTAGTAAAAGTTCAATTTAACCAAAAATAAGGAACTTTTATGTTAACACGAGTATAAAACGCTTGTGATACTTAGTATATTTACGAAACAACCAAACACATCATACTTGTTGATTTTTCAGAGATTTGTTTCAAAAATTGAGAATAGACTATAGTAATTATTTAAATGCCCTGTCTGTATATATCACAAATTTGCAACTTCCTCTAGGTGTTTGAAACACAATTATCTAACTTGCTTAGCTGTTTCAGTGAACTTAATATTTACCAAAGCAGCAATAAATTGCTCATACAGTTAAAGCCCAGTCATAAAGGAAAAAGCCTAGCAAAAATGTTGCATGCTGATGAAGTATAAACAAAATAAAAGTTACCGTATTAGTGTGTATGCATAATATTGTTTGTTGCCGCTAAGGTTATGTGATAAAATAAGCAACCACTAGTTTTGTTGGGCATTTCATTGTAGTAGCATAACTCACATCAATAATGACAGGAGATTAGATATCTTGCGTACAGTTTTCCCCCAAAGTTGAACAGTTAAATACATCACAGCAAAATATTAATTTTTAATGTGTGTAATGCATTATATCTTAATTACAAAGCTATTTTAATAACGTGTAAAATAATTACCAGTCGAATCAATACCGGCACTGATAAAAACTTGTAAAACCAAACTAAGTGTATGCATATGCTATCTGTACCTGAAAAGTTATGAACTTACCATGGATGGACTTTTGGTAAGTTTGCACTTAAGATAAAGTTAAGGGTGTCTAGATAAGTACATTTTTACTTTTCAAAGGTTGTAGATAACTGTACTTCAAAATAAATGCACAGTAGTGTGCTCTAAGTGGACTTATACATTACTTGAATTTAGTTTACTGATGAAAATGTTGCTGTAAAATTTTTTATGAATATAGTATTTATTTTTATTGTACTTAAGAAGTGACTTCAACAAGTGTAAATTCCCATCAGTTAGGAATCAATTTATTACTTTCTCTCCATCAAAAGCATTGATAATCACTTCTTCACTTGTATTGCTGATAGAAAGTATTGCATTGATTTGACATTTTAGATTATTCTCATTTCCATTAATTTTTTGATAGTTAATAATATGTAAGATGTGTGTTTTAGTGATTTGACTGGACTTTTTTCTAGAATGTCATGATGCAGCTAGGTTTGAAAGTAGCATCTGTGGATGGTCGGATTATTCATCACCTACGCACGTTCATCCTGCGCTGCTATGGATGCCACAAAACTACAAGTATTATGACAAAACTTTTCTGTCCTAACTGTGGCAACAAGACCCTGAAAAAGGTTGCTGTATCTCTGAATGAGGATGGAACTCAGCACATACACATCAATGCCAAAAAATCTCTTACAGCCAGGGGTAAAAAGGTATGTTGGCTACAAGTAAAAATTACTTCTGTTTGCCCTCTTTATAGAAATTATCTGCCACATCAAGTCTCTGATATTTTTAAGTCAATTATTCTGAAATTGATTTTTTATTAATACAAATTATCCTAAATCATTTTAATTTCTGGCTAGGTAATTTTTAATATTATTTTTTCCAGTTCCTTTATTTTTCTGCCTTGTAGGCTGATCTTTGTAAAGTGCATAAGTATCCAGAGTGTTCAGCAACAAGGGAACGCGGGAAATGTACAGGCATTTTTTACAAACTGCGGAAAAATTTTCAGGTTTATGAAATCCTTGTTAGAAGTTTAGAAATAGCACCCAGAGTACTTAATGGTAAAGAATTTGCACCACCTTTAAATGTTGGAATATCACATGGGTTACTAATAATGGGGTTGTGGTCACTCAAAGAAATAGTAGGAAATATTAAAAGAATGTCCCCCAAAGCTCCCTGTGCTGTGAAAGATGAGGGCAGCAGGCGTTTGTTTATTGCGGCAGGGAGCCTGACCGTTTCTTGGTCTGGTTGTATACTGCAGATGTTTTTATAAAGAATGTTTTTTGTGCATGTGCATCATTGTGGTATCATAATTGTGTAGTTCGGCTGTTTGTGAGAGTTTAATTAAGTCTGAAGCAGACGACTTACATGTTGAAGTAGAGGATTTCGTTGCAATTGTACTATACAATTAATTGCGTTAATTTAATATATGTACAAAATATGATTTAACTGTTTACCAGTCTTCGTTTGATAAATACCACGTTCTCTGCCTTTCATACCGTGATCGGCTACGTGTTTCCGTATTAATAACATTTAAAATGACATGAACCAGAACTATTTCATAGGGGCCATATGACTGAACACATTTTTATTTCTTGTTGCAGAAGAAAGTCTTAGAATGAACTGGTGAGCATTATTTGTTGTACGTTAACATCCTGTTATGTCAATGTTGAATGAGTCATGTAAGGACAGGATATATCTTGTCTGGAAATGACAAATGTAGCTTTGGAAATTGTCTAACTTGTGGCATCTAGGGATCATCATTGCTTCGTATATATGTTGTCTGAATGTGTGTGTCTTTCCATTTTACACAGGTATCGTTGCAACATTTATTATCACAATTTAAAAACCAATTTTAAGCCAACAAATTGTTGCCTGCTTTGTTCCCTTCCCTTTCTACCTTTAGTTTCATCTCTCTCTCTCTCTCCTCCTCCCTCAATAAGGCAGACAAAACCCCCTTCCCCCTATATAGTCAAGAGTTATCGAGGGTTCAGTGTACAATGTTTTATTTGTAATGCCGCTCAATGTTTTAGCCTCGCCTGTTCTCATAATCTTCACATACAGAAATAAACTGTATCTGGATATGGACATATAATTTATCTTTTCGTTCACAGCCATGCCAAAGAAAAACAGTCTTTTATTTATCCTTTCAGCAGTTCAGTGTTTTTTATTGTCGTGAAGGAGCAGTATACCCTTGCGATAACCAATGTTGGCTCTATCTGCTTCTGCAGTGATGGTTTGGCCTATTGGTAACAGCTCATAGTGCACCACTTGCACTGGTGTAGCAGAGGTCTTGCGATGTGAGGCACAGGGCCTTGTGGCGACAACCAATGTCTGGCATGCTTGCGAGTGCCAACAAGGACTCACTTTTCATCGCTAATGAGTACTCAATCGAATGTGGGTTCACTATGGTGCTCAGAAAGCGATGAGAAACACGTTGTCACTTGTAGCCTGTTGGCTTCCGATAGTGTATAGGGTATGTATTTGTTCAATTTGAATGCCTTCCATGTGCTGACTGTTTTAGCAGACATCTGGAAGCGTTTTGCAACATCACCACATGTTTGGTTGGTGTCCTCCTGTATGGTTACTTTCAGGACCTCGTCATCGAGGGCCTGTGGCCACCCGCATCGGGGTTCATCACAAAGGGACAGATCTCCCAACCTAAACTTCTGAAACCAATGCCTATCAGTGCATTCATTCACAGCATTATCCCCAAACGCTTAACATATTTGGCTACAGACAAGCCTGCTTTAAAGTAATAAAGCAGACAATCCCAAATATGCTCCTTCGGCAGCTCCATCTCTCTTCACCATTGCTTGAGCTATGAGTGTTATGTGTGCGCAGTGCACCTGTAATGGTTAAGATCAGTGTTCCCACTCCCACCCGGCCAATTTTCCGACGTGTGACGCACTTATTTCAGCATCAGTCATGACTTCTTCCCAGGCTACATCAAAAACAGCAAGATCTCATTTGTGGGGCTGCCGCGTCTGAGCAGTTAGCCTGTTTGCCTCTTACCAAGGCGAACTGGGTTCAATCCCCGGCCGGGTCACTCCCGAATTTTCGCATGCGGGAATCGTGCCAGATGTTGCTGCTGGTTGGCGGGTTTTCTCAGGGATCTACTGTTTCCCCTGCCCTTTCATTCTGGTGCTGCTCCTTACTGACTTCACTTCACCCTCATCAGCTTTCAAGACCTCAATGTTAAGCACTGACCAAAACCTCTTGCACTCCTTGCCCACCCTTGATTTTGAAATCTATATTTGAAATATTTCTTTTTCCATATTGATTGAACAATATTTACAGTACTGTCCATTAAAGATAACATCTGACAACAAAGTATCAACAAAAAAAATATATATATTTAGATATGTACGGTGCTGTGCACATACAGTAAAATACTGTTATAACGTACTTCACATAAATGTAGCTTTCATGATAACATAAGACTTTAAATTCCCACCCAAATATTTCACTTTAACACACAAAATTTAGGTTAACTTTCAGTACAATGAAGATTTTTTTTNTTTAAATTCCCACCCAAATATTTCACTTTAACACACAAAATTTAGGTTAACTTTCAGTACAATGAAGATTTTTTTACAGCGGGTCTTCCAAAATGGGATCAATATAATGTCCACACAAGGGCTTTGCATAAATGTATTTATATTNTTTTTTTACAGCGGGTCTTCCAAAATGGGATCAATATAATGTCCACACAAGGGCTTTGCATAAATGTATTTATATTTTAACCATTTCCAACCTTACTTTTTTATATGTTATGAGATGCAGTACCAAAACACATGCTGTATGAGCTCCATCTTTCTTTCGTACATAAAAATGTGAAGCCGTATATATGTATTTTTGTACTGTCTCTCAAAACATATAGTAAACACTCTTACGAGAATGACTGTGTAAAATTGATGTGCTTTTTTTCCCCCGTGAAGCTATGTTTAAACATCTCCAGCATAAAATCAAAATATTTATTTAAATCAGTCTTCTTCGCCATAGATGCAGGAATGATGAATGGACACATGTTATTCTGAACAAAATTGTGCTCACCTTGGCATGCGAGGTCAGCATCTGTTCTGTAAACATGCTTAGTTAAAACTAATTGTTGGCAAATAAAATAAATTTTCAAGAGAGACAGTTTTCACACGAATATACCTTTGCATTGCATTTAGGCACATTTATGTTATTTACTATTCCAAAGTAATGTAAGTTGTTTTTGTCACCATGTACTAACCACACATCACTTCATCATTACAACCCTGTAGATATGTCATATGTCTTTAGTAAAAAAAAAATATCTAACAAAAGTGGAAACAGATTTATTAACGATCAAGCTTATTTTAATAAATGAGAGCTGTTTTTCAGAATATGTGATTTTTCATAATCATTACCTTCATTTATTCACACCTGTTTGCCATCAATAACCAAAAGTTTCTGAATTTTTTCTGTGCTGTTGCATTTCCCCATAAGTATCTCTAGTTTAATTTCATTGTTTTTAAATTTAATTTGTCTTCCTTTGCTAGTTTTCTCTACCCATGCCAAAAGGTGGCAAGCATGCTAACAATCCAATACTGGTTGAGGATCAGAGGTTGCCACAGCAACATGCATCTCGCCTGGCCCGCCAGAAAAACGACCCCTTGGCACCGGACTACATAGCAGGTAAGACATGGCATCCATCTGTGGTAGGAGACTTGTCTGGAAGGTAAGGTCCAGTTCGTGATCACATGTGGTCATGTAAGGATGAAGCATCATACATGTAAAGTAGCTGTAAAATGACTNGTAAGGTCCAGTTCGTGATCACATGTGGTCATGTAAGGATGAAGCATCATACATGTAAAGTAGCTGTAAAATGACACAATGGCAAGCAGTCTGTTGTAGTCCTGTATAATTTTCTTTCTATAAATTACATATTTGAACATATGGTTGCATTATTTAATGATACCTGTCAATTGTGATATTTTTGCAGGATTTTCTCCTTTCATTATGCGAGATGTGAGCTCAAGATCTGCCATGCTAGNGTAAGGTCCAGTTCGTGATCACATGTGGTCATGTAAGGATGAAGCATCATACATGTAAAGTAGCTGTAAAATGACTCAATGGCAAGCAGTCTGTTGTAGTCCTGTATAATTTTCTTTCTATAAATTACATATTTGAACATATGGTTGCATTATTTAATGATACCTGTCAATTGTGATATTTTTGCAGGATTTTCTCCTTTCATTATGCGAGATGTGAGCTCAAGATCTGCCATGCTAGGAATACGCCCTTCAGAAACAAAACATTGGATGCGAAAAAACCCAAATGAAGCTGTAAGAAGACGTTCAAAGAAAAAAAGTAATAACTGATTTGTTAATTTTTTTCGTATTAAAGTATTGTAAAAAATGGATGAACTGTTTGTTTTTGAACAAGAGCAGTGGGTTTTTCTAANCTGATTTGTTAATTTTTTTCGTATTAAAGTATTGTAAAAAATGGATGAACTGTTTGTTTTTGAACAAGAGCAGTGGTTTTTTTCTCAGACTTGGTAACCCGTTAATAAACTTGCAATGTTGAATCGCAAAGGTGGTTCCTTGGCCAGCATTTGTCATCTGGATACTAATTGGCACCCAACAATATATCAAGTTACTGTAAGAATGATCTTCCTTTATATGTCAATGTTAAGACTTGCTGCAATTTCTGCCAGTTGAAGCAACAGTAAAATAACCAGTTATTAATTAATGGTATGGTACAAAATGCTCAACTTCCTAGTAATTCTTGGTGTTCCACAAAGAAGCAAACAAAATTAGGTACTGAAACAGTTCTTTCAGATGGGACTACAAACAAAATAAGGTGTATGTACGAACACCATAAATTGTTTGCTGTTGTAAACCTGACCAGAGTAAAAAAATTAATTTAACTGCCGTATGTACCACACCACAGCTGATAGTCTTTTTGGTAGAACTTCACACTTTCCTTGTAAGCAGTGAAAGTCGCTCAACTCNCAAATGTTGATAGGCATCCATTGACATCACTGTGCGGTGGTGGTGCCAAAAGGGACTGGATATATGGAGTATGATAGTTTTTAAAAAGTTTGTAGGTATCCAAATGTATAATGATTACTTTCTTACAGATTTTGATATTTCAGTTTTTCAGCAGTACAAGATTAGGATATGTTTTATTCCAATGCTCAGTGTCTAGTAGGCATACATTTTTTTGGCAGTAACAGTACAAACAAGTTGAATATACTTGAAAACTGTAGCCTACTATATATATTTTTTAATCCTTCAGCTTCGATTGTTCTTCGAAATTCCTTCGCTTCGCATTTAAAAAACGACCTTCGCACATGCCCAGTTAATATTTATGTAGTGAAAATTAATTCATCCTTGAAACAGTTTTAGTGAAAAATTTAAATGAGTGCCTCTAAGAAAAGACAAACATTTTCATTAGCTGAAAAGTTAATCTTAATCAAGCACGTGTACAGTAATCCCGGTAGAACACTCACAGCAATTCCTCGGAATTTGGAAATCCCAGTGACTACTCTGAACCGAATAATTGATGCAACCAGGAGACAAACTTCCATGAAAGATTTTATGTTACGTATTTTGCTTGTAGACAATTTTGTGTACTTTGGTACCAGGAGACAAACTGCCACCAACAATTGTGCTTGTTTTGCATGTACAGTAATCTTTTGCTCGTATACTAATTTTATGATTTCCCAACCAGGAGATAACATTTCTTAAAAGATAATGTATCTAAAAAGAAATATTTGTTTTGTTCATTATGTAAAGTTGTGTATTTATTATGGTGCATAATTTTATATCTTTTGGTGTCCAGATTCTTGAATTTTTGAGTTTCCCTCTTATAGTGTTTTCCTGCTTATAGTGTCACTTTCTTGTGGACCCCTGAAGAACCTTATAAGAGGGTTCCACTGTAAATATATGATTGATTGAGTAGCCACTCCCCTGCAATCTAAGAGTGAGAAGACTTTACGGGTATGAACCAATCTTGTAAAAAGTCTTATAGGGGTTTCTGAATGCAGAAATAAAACTGTGCAGTTTTTTTTTAAATACCTTTCTGTCTCTTGCCAATATGGAAAATTATCAATTTTTTAAAAAAATTAATGTTTAGATGTTAAATTTTTAAAACTGTTAAGCAATGGAACTTTAGATAACTAACTGTGGCTTTAATTTGCACTATAGCCATTAACTCTTGCGCCACCAGATAGGTGAGGCATCAAGCTCTTCTTTCTTGGCGCCCAACATGGGACCAATTGAGGCTATGTGTAATGTCACTCAAGTCCTTTTGGACCACCACTGTTGAACCACATTAACGATTTATGGGAATCAGAATAAACATCCTGTGGTGCATAATCACTTTAAACATGGCCTCAACCAAGAATGCCTGGGAACCTGCCGATACTATTGAAACGCACTGCAGCTTGCACCGGCCGTGTGGTCCTGTTATGCGTTGTCCGTCTCTGGGGGGGGG
>NQII01009990.1:30313-42913 GCA_002778355.1 Clitarchus hookeri
GGGGGGGGGGGGTTGCCCTCCTTGACCTTTCCTTAAGGCAGATCTGCTCGCTGCCTTGTCGCCATTCCCCCTCCTGGGCAGCCAGGGGAATGATTGACAATGGTGACGCAGCTGGTGTCACCGTCCTTCCTCCCCCCCCCCTGGAGAAACCGGTAAGTGTGAAGGATGCGCAAGAACATTCTAGGAATTAGGACCCTCGGCACAACGCTGCATTTAGAGAAATTTCTGGGCGATGGCCTACAACCCAATAAACACATTGCAGCAGTCAAACGGCTGGCAGTCTTAGTGAAGCCTTCGGGCCGAGGACGGACAAGGTGCGATATCTGACGAGTGAAGGTTACCGTGGGTGAGAGAACTCTAGAACACTGTGGACTGAATAACATTTTGATATGGACTTTATTGTAAATATTGGAACTGTCAAATATGGACATATAATTGAATAGGGTTTGATCAACTATCTATTGGAACTGATTTTTAGTTATTTAATTACGTTAATTCCTTTGAAATCATTAACAGCAAATAATATCAATCTATTATGAGATGTTGGGTTGAGAGAATTTTGATTGTTGTAGTTGTAAATAACATTAGGGAATCATAATTAACTCTTATTTAATTAAGACCTCCATCTCTTAATGGACCTGGTTTAGCCCACTGACTTTGGGAGAAAATTGTTAACACTAGATTACATGTGCGCACTGCAGAACAGTGTTCCACTTAGGCTGGGAGGATCATTAGGACACTGAAGGGTTGGAGTATCACTGCACCAACTATCGAGACATTCAGAGTCGCTGCAAACTGCCCAGGGCTGGGTGTCTTAGCGCATAACTTGCCATGAGTGTCTGTGCACCTATTACCATCTCTGCATCTGATGGATGGATAGGGCTAGAGACCCTCACATGTCTGGTTTGCAGAATGACATCAGCGTGAGTTGAACAGCAATCTGAAACTATAGTCATAGGTCCAACAGTCCTTGACCAGTTGCTATTGCCAGAATACGCTGGCAAACCACAGGAGTACTCTATGATCTTCCTGTAAGCATGTGCTGCCGAAAGCTGTGTGGGTACCAAAGGCAAAATTATGAACTTTACTGCAGGCTGGGAAGGAAGGAGAAGCTGAATTATTCATCTTCCACAACTCTGGAAGAGCTCGTGAGGAGGGCATGAGTAAGGTAGTTCGACCTAGATGACATGCTGAGGTCTGAGCCAAGACAGCGCTGGCAAATTGGGACCGACCGAAGCACCTCCACGGAATAGAACACTGCCCAAGTGCTGGCACTGTCCCGCCATACACTTCCTCGGGGGTTACTCTGTTCTCCAGAAGAAAATAAAGGGAAGACATACTGGTTCAGCTAGCTCCGCCAAACCTAAGAAGGGCGCCGAACTTCCAATCGCTGCAGAAGAGGTTCTACAGGAGAAGGCGGTCATAAGGAATTCACCCTGAATCACAGTAACAATTGAGATGAGTGAAGTCCAGGCAATCCTGGACACTGCCACATGTGCCACGTTCATCCAGAAAAGGGCAGTTCCGCGGGAATACTTAGACCAGATACAGCTTGCCAGGAACACCACAATCTACATGGTCCAGAAGGGGACATGCCTTCCAACGGAAGGGGAACTACACTAGTCCTGAAGTTCGCTGACGAGATGATTGCCATAAAATTCCACATCACTGAAAAACTGAGAGAGGCAGCCATCCTGGGGTAACCACGGCTGTCATCATAGACTGCCAACAAGATTGGATGTGTTTAGGGGAAACCAAAAGAAGATCCTCAACATGCCAGAAATTTGTGGAGCCCAATATGCATCAACACATAACCGAAGAACATGTGTAACTAACAGGCTCAACCCAGTCGTGCGACTTTTGCCGAGCAGTGACAAGTCTGAGTAAAATGCCGGAAATGCATGAAGCATGCTGCCACCGTCACCAGTTGAACAAAATACAGGCGTGTTGGTACTTACCAGATGGAGAGGTGCAAGTTGTGCACCCAGCTACCTCACATGTGAGCCATCTCCCGCTCCTTGCCACCAACCGTCACCAGAACCGCAGCATCCACTTTCACCGGAGCCAGCACCAACCAGGGGGAAAAGGATGCCCACCGAATCACCCTGGATGGGCCAATCAGCATGCAGATGGCAGCGAGCGCTGCCCCCTACCAGCACTGGTATCGCCACTTACCCGTATGCCACCCAAGAAACCCACAGCTAACGACTGGCCCTCGGTTGTAGAGAAGATGGTGAGACACCTGGAACCCCAACTCAGCTACACTCCTGTCAGGCCATTATTGAGTTGTCTACAGTACCAAATCCAGCCCAAAAAAAAACACCTGTGAGGTCTATGTCGCCTGCTACCCAGCCATCTCGGGGAAGGGGTAGAAGGATTCTGACGCCATTGACTCGTGCATCACCAGATAGGCGCAGCGCCAAACAGATTCGCAACCCTGCTTTATGCTAATTTTTTATGGAAATTTGTGTTCATATAAGCAGTTCTGAGGAATAATTCCATCTGTAACGCAGCTATCTTTTAAATAAAACCTTTGTGAATTAATAATGTTTTATCTTTTAGCAAACAATAATAAACTGTCCTGTCAGGTGCTGCATCTTGGGCAGATTTGCAACCCGGTTTTAGACTTTTGCTGTTAATTAGCTTACATATCTACATTTCTGATGAACCCGTTGATCGGAACACATCTACTTTTTAAATATTTACATTTCATTAATAAACAGTTAGTTTTCTTTCGTAAGCAGTAAAAGACAGTCTCATCGGTCCTTGTCTGAATGATCTAACGTTGATGTAAAAGTTCAAATTTTGAGCCTGAAAAATATTTTGAGTCTAGCTCAAGCTCAACTTTTGAGTATTCGCAGAACTCTAATCTGAAAGAGGCCTCTGTGGCTGAGCTTTTAAGACTGCTTGCCTCCCACCAAGGCTAACCGGGTTCAATCCCTTGCCAGGTCACTCCGGATTTTTGCAAGTGGGAATTGTGCCGGACAATGCCAATGGTCTGCGGGTTTTCTCGGGGATCTCCCAGTTTCCATGCCCTTGCATTCCAGTGCTGCTCCATTCTTGCCTTAGTTCACTTTCCCATCAGCTCTCAAGACCTCCTTAAGAACCCCCCTAAATCTCTCAACTCAACTAATCTGGAACTATAGGGATCATTGCACGGTATTGTTTCCATGCCTTATTTAAATTAAAAATATTAAAAGGTTTCATAAGATTACATAGGGAAAACATTCACATTTATTGTTTATGGTATATGTAGCGAGAGCAATGCAGCCTTAAAAGTAATAGATACAAACTAATTTAGTCACAGTTCCAGAAGTAATGTGCTGTACTTTAAAATAGCAAAACATTTCCAATGCTTTTTGCACTTCAGTAAACTTTTCCCCAGTATGTTGTGTAGACTAAAAGGTTTGTTCCTAGTCATAATTTTTTTTTGTGTTGTTGTTTGATGGAAATCATTTGTGGCAGTCCTGGTTAAATACACCAACATATCATTTTCAAGAGTGTCCCACAAGATTGTAAACTGTATTTCCAGTACATTTCCCAGTTGTCCCTCAGTATTCCAGTGCACTAAAAGAAATACAAAAGAAACTATCAAGTAGAATAAAATTTGTGCAGCCTAGCTGTAAACATTTCTGTTCTAAGTAAAACTGGTTTCATGATGCAGCAACACGACAATGCACGACATGTCCGACGCAGACATGACAAAATTCAATGCGGTTTCACTACCAAGCAACACTTGATCGGCGACGAAGGTCATCTCAGACTGTGCTACCGTATATTTTAAAGAGAATACGTTACTACCAGCGAAGAGAGTGAACTTGTAGACCATGCATAAGGAAAAACTGCATTTACAACAACATAAAGCACAAACTGTACAACAGATATTATAACCGTAAAATTTTTGTGAATAGTTTCTTAATAACAAACGGTTCAACTAATTCAAGTTTACTTTTGTTATAGAGGCAAATAACTGTAACAAGCATTTTTTTTTTGTGTTGCATATTGTATTTCTTGCTTTATTCTTGTTTATAAAAGTAAGTTTTTACTGCTTTTGTCAGNTTTTTTTTTTGTGTTGCATATTGTATTTCTTGCTTTATTCTTGTTTATAAAAGTAAGTTTTTACTGCTTTTGTCAGATGCTGACAAAAACAATGTCTAGGCGTATCTATCGCCGTCAGTCTGTGGCAGCCAACTGGCCTCACCCTATAGCTCATTGTGCAGCACTGCATGAGGCTATTGTGAAACCAGCCTAATAATCCTTGTAAACCTGCTGTTTCAAGTAGCATACACACAGATGAGCTCGAAAATACAAATCACTGTAACCACAAAAAAATGTTTGAATTACAAATATCATCTCTCCTTGAAATAACAGTACTTGAAAGAGATTTCCACTGTAAATTATGCTGCCAAATAAATCATTAATGACAAATAACAAGAATACAACTGTAAACAAAATAGAGCAAAGTTGTTTACCACTGCAGTAAATATAAACAATCGNATGACAAATAACAAGAATACAACTGTAAACAAAATAGAGCAAAGTTGTTTACCACTGCAGTAAATATAAACAATCACATTACATATTTATTTTCTATCATCCCGAAAACAAGCATTTGGGCAAAAAATTTTCTATTACTACACACCACCCATGTGCAGCTGAATGGCTCACAAAAGTGTCAATTTTCAAAACCATGTGAAAGTTTTACCATTCTGCAACATGAAATTATGACCATGGTGACAAGAAAATGTGGCCACAATGGAAAAAAATTCTCATTTTACTTTTATACTGTAGAAATGTTGCAGCTCCTACACACCAACAAAAAAATATGGCTTTAAGACCTGGTACACTCAATACATAATTCCGTAATAAAACCTATTAACAGCAAGTATGATTGCAGCACTAAGCATTTGGTGTGTGCCAGTAATTTCATAAATAATGCAGCTTCTGCTCTCACACAAGNGACTAGAAAAATCGTGCATTATAGGCGGGAAAACCTTTTAAACGGGAACCTTATAAGCGGGTTCTACTGTAACAGCAAGTATGATTGCAGCACTAAGCATTTGGTATGTGCCAGTAATTTCATAAATAATGCAGCTTCTGCTCTCACACATGCGCGATATGCTGGGAAAACTGATAACTGTCCTGAAATATTGCTTTGGCTAATGACTGCGGTACACAAAATTAAAAAAATAGGTACTTAAATTATTATGGTTCATGAAATTCATTCATTTAAATTTTGAAGAGCTGCAGTGGACATTTTTGGTTAACCTTGAATTTTTGTAATAAAAGCAAAATATTGCAATCAGTTAAATAATTTTGAAAACTCTGATTAAAATCTGTTTCAAATCTTAGACTTTCTCCTCCTCTATTGCAATTTAAATTTCATGCTTCAAACTCAATGTTTACATTTCACCTTAAAAGATTAAATTTATATACAGTAAAATTCCATTATAACGTACTTCACATGAACATATCCTTCACTTAAACATAAGATTTCCAATCCCTCTCAAATACCTTAAGTAAACAATGTAAACCTATATGTCTTTAACATACAAAATTTTAGCTTTGAAGTACAAGAAAGATTATTTCACTTGTGTCTTCCAAAACGGGATTAATTAAATGTCAATATGCGNATTGCAATCAGTTAAATAATTTTGAAAACTCTGATTAAAATCTGTTTCAAATCTTAGACTTTCTCCTCCTCTATTGCAATTTAAATTTCATGCTTCAAACTCAATGTTTACATTCCACCTTAAAAGATTAAATTTATATACAGTAAAATTCCATTATAACGTACTTCACGTGAACATATCCTTCACTTAAACATAAGATTTCCAATCCCTCTCAAATACCTTAAGTAAACAATGTAAACCTATATGTCTTTAACATACAAAATTTTAGCTTCGAAGTACAAGAAAGATTATTTCACTTGTGTCTTCCAAAACGGGATTAATTAAATGTCAATATGCGGACTTTACATAAAGATATTAATTTTTTTTAACTATTTTCAACGAAAATCTGCTTTTTTTTTACAAACACGACATGTAAAAAATCATGCTGATACAGTGAAGTGATTTGGCGGCTCTTAACAGCGAAGTCTTGAGAGCCAATGAGGGTGATCAAGGCGAGTATGGAGCAGCGCCAGAATGAAAGGGTGGGGGAAACGGGAGATCTCCAAGGAAACCAGCCGACCAGCAGCATTGTCCGGTACGATTCCCACGTGCGAAAATCCAGGAGTACCGCTGCCAAGGATTGAACCCGGTTCCCCTTGGTGGGAGGCGAGCAGACTAACTGCTCAGCCACCGCTGCCCCGTCAAATGCAGTTTCATATTTATTATGTCTTTTACGTATATGCTCGTAACAATCAATTCTCTGTGTCAACCTAGATTATTTAAAGGTGTTGTCATGAAGCACGAGCACCTTCTTGAATTCTTTCATACATAAAAACATGAATGTATAAGAGGGTAGACGGAAATACATTTTTGGTACACAACATACAGTAAACTCCCTGACAGGAAAATTTTTTTATAAAGAATCAGTTTTCGTAAAAATATAAACTGATCACTCTTAATCCCTAAAAAATCTTAGAAATTGTGGCTTAATGTGTGCTTTTTTCTTGTGAAGATGTAAAGTAAACTCGCATAAGCAGCAGAATTACGCCATTGTACATCTGTGCACAAACAACATACAAAAATGTCTGCAGTATATAATTAGGCTAAATTAGGCGGTCATGCTCAGGCCGTGGTGTGAAGAAGATGGGCATTCTGACACCACCTCCCCCTAGATTTCATAAACCAGAAAAAATTCATGCACATTTCCCACTGTNACAACATACAAAAATGTCTGCAGTATATAATTAGGCTAAATTAGGCGGTCATGCTCAGGCCGTGGTGTGAAGAAGACGGGCATTCCGACACCACCTCCCCCTAGATTTCATAAACCAGAAAAAATACCTACCATTCAAAAAAATTCATGCACATTTCCCACTTTTTCCCCAGTCGCTGGACAACCTGTCGAGGCAACCAATCAAATATGCAGTGGCCATTTTCACTTAGCAGGCAGGAATTTTGGTGATGCATCATCCATCATAAGGCTTTGGCAAAATACACAATTTCCTACACACTAAGGTGTGGTGACAAGATTTTATGGTTTTATTTTTAGCTCAATTTCAGATTCAAACTTTTGGTGGTAGTATTTTTATTCTTGTAAATGCTCTATATAGTTAACAAAAATGCATATTTAAACACATACTCACATAAAGTTTGTAATACATAGCATTTAAAGAACTATGTAACTAAGGGTAATCATTTCATTTAAAATACAATAATAAAGTTATATAATCACATTTTAGGTATTAAAATATATTCTGGTGCCAATTTTGAAATTTGCATATTATGTCTTAGCTTAAATTTCTGTATTGTAACATGCATTTTGGTGTTATCTCGGTTTCATAGNCTACCATTCAAAAAAATTCATGCACATTTCCCACTTTTTCCCCAGTCGCTGGACAACCTGTCGAGGCAACCAATCAAATATGCAGTGGCCATTTTCACTTAGCAGGCAGGAATTTTGGTGATGCATCATCCATCATAAGGCTTTGGCAAAATACACAATTTCCTACACACTAAGGTGTGGTGACAAGATTTTATGGTTTTATTTTTAGCTCAATTTCAGATTCAAACTTTTGGTGGTAGTATTTTTATTCTTGTAAATGCTCTATATAGTTAACAAAAATGCATATTTAAACACATACTCACGTAAAGTTTGTAATACATAGCATTTAAAGAACTATGTAACTAAGGGTAATCATTTCATTTAAAATACAATAATAAAGTTATAAAATCACATTTTAGGTATTAAAATATATTCTGGTGCCAATTTTGAAATTTGCATATTATGTCTTAGCTTAAATTTCTGTATTGTAACATGCATTTTGGTGTTATCTCGGTTTCATCGCTATTCATTATATAATCATCTCTCTACCGAGGCATAATGGATTGTCACTTGACAGCATTGCAGAGGGAGATTGACTATCACATGTAATGCAGCTAAGATTATGTTGTGCGCAAACAACTAACAAAAAACAAAACCAATTCATTCCATTTTTTATATCAACTCTGCTAAACCTAACATGCAAGACTGCACTTATACCTGTAAATGTGTTGAGGGAATTTTTTTTTTGAGAAAGAGGGGAAGGGAACCCACAAATGTAGCAATAAAACATTTCAATGATTTTATTATTCTGTATTTGTGGCATAACAAAATAAACTCTATTTTCTTAATATAAAAAATTTCTCAATACTTGCTTTATAATAGATAATAACTTATTTGATCTAATTCCTTAAATATAAATATCTATCAAACTAGAACAAGGCAGAAGACAAAAGCATGAAATGACTGCTCCACTATGCTTCTGTGAAGCTGCAGCCAGAGTCTGCAGAATCGTACAGCAAACATGACAGTTGCTGGACCAGCTGCACATCTCCTTTGGCATTGTCAGAGAGGTCACACTCCTGCAGCGTTACTTCATTGAAGCTGCAACACAAAAAGGACTGTAGAACTGGGGCTAGATGGAGCAGTTCACTTTTGAGATTACAGATACAGTAATTACCCATTCGTGGTACTAGGATTAAATTCAATTTTAATTTCATCAGCTTTCTATATGTGGGCCTTGCACTGCAGAGTCATCAAGAGTGGGAAGGTAGAGGGAAGAGAAAGAGAGTGTGTTTGTGGTCCTTGTGCTATGAAAACAGTATTTCTGTACTCATGTACCCAACAATCCTTTTGTCATGGATAAATGTTAAATTTTCACTGTAATTAACACTTTTTTCAACTCAGGACATTATTTGCATTACCAAACAGATTTTCACATGCATGCAAGCGCACATATGCATGTGTATATGGGGGGGGAGGGGGGGAAAGAATGATATTGACTACTCATATGATGTAGGTATACTACCTATAGAATAGAGTACTGATTCCACATAAAATTAACTTCAAAGCAAGGCCGGTAGAGCGACACAATAGAAAACATCACAAGAGTATAAATGAGGAAAGTTTTAAGCCAAGTGGAAAACAAAATCAGTAGTCTGCATAGCAAGAAATAATGAGTATTTTCCCCTTTAGTAACACTAGATAATATACGAGTAATATAATATATGATTACCTGTCCAGCAGAGTGACATTTCCATATTTAGATGTGACATCATCATTCAGTTTGCTTGTTTCAATCTTGATTCCACAGTCCTTAGAGCCAGTTATAGATGTCTTTAGTAGCAATACATTAGCAGTTCCACACAGCTGCAAGAAAAAATTATGTTGCAGATGTGTACAAACTATGAGGGGCAATTTAAATGTTAGACAAACTGCAAGATATGCACCATAAACATTACTTTTTCCCAAATAACTATGGGTATAGTTTCAATTTCTAACAGGGTATAACGTAATTACAAGGACAAACTCCTCCGTATTTGCTATGAGTAAAATAAACACACAACCGACCTGTGGTATAAAATGCTTCCTAAAGACAAAGCAAGCCCTTGAAATTGCTTTAAGTATTTGTGAGTAATGTGATAGTATAAAATAACTTTTAATCAATAATGTGCTTTATTATACAGTCAATTCCTTATCTACTGAACTTGCCATTGCGAAAAATTTGAGGAGAAAAATCAAATTTCCCACGTAGGAATTCGGGAAAATTATTTTAGAATATATAAGGCTGTGGGTTGCTAGGACTAGTGAATATAACATACTATTATGACTTACTCCACAATAAAAATACAAAACAGAGGATAAGGACTGTATACACTAAAATAAATGAGACTATAGAGCTGGAAATGTTGTACTGTTTTATATTCTTATACACTTAACTGTGGCTGTAAGAATTACTCCTCTGGATTTGGAGCTCTTCTTTCAAACTGCCAGTTTCAATTTTCAACAGGAAAATAACTTAAAACATGTTGAATGCAAACAAAAATCACACTTGACATGATCAAAACAAAAAATTACACTTGCAAAGTGTTTAAAACATTGATTCAATGTTTTCAATTTGATCTTTTCATTATAATTTCCATGATGTCTACTAAGGATCTTTTCCATTTTCCATTTCATTTTCAGTAGTAAAATGTCTAAGTGAGTGTGTGCGCGCGTGCATGCGTATGTGTGTATATACATATATATGTCTATGTGTGTGTGTACCACCCCTAAGAAGTACTTTAGATCATGGCTCGTAATACTTTTGCCTAACGTTTTGGTGACATGCAAGTGGAGTTTGACCTTGCAATTATGCCTTCCCCTCCCTCACTCTATAAAAAGCAGTTTTCATCATTAAATATTTTATTATGAAAGATAAAGATATCTTGTTATACTTTGAGAATACAAGAGAGCGGAGATGCAGTGCCATGAGGGATACAGAGTGTCATCTACATAACATCTGATACTAAATCCTGGCCAGAGAACAAAGCTATGAATTTAAAAAAAAATGCAAATCGGATACGTATTGTCTGTTAGTACGCCTATCACAATGGTGATAAGCGCACTAACAGACAGACAGACAGAGAGACGTTGAGTTTTATAATATGTATAGATTTAAGTGAAGTGCAATGTAATTTTGGTAGTTTATTGATGTAGACATAATTTAGGGGTTATGACTATTGTTATTATTCATTTTGTCCTTAGAGTGTATCAAGTATTGCATCGTTTAATTTCCAGATAAAGGTTTAGAGGTTATTGTTCATATGGTCCTTAGAGGGGTAAGCATTGAAATTTGTAAATCACGTGAAATTAAATAAAAGTGACGTGGTCAGACGACAGCCAGAGTGCAACTAACAACAGAAACAATAAAGTTTGAATCAAGTTTTTTTCCTGTAACAAATACCACAACCACTATCGAGAATGGACATGTGAGTGTAGGATTGATAAGTTTTAATGATATAGTTAGTCAAAAGTAAATTTGTAAATTTCTACGCAAGCAGTTTATCTAAAATTGCTGCAAGATGTTTGAAATATTCATTATAAAATAACAAAATCGAGTGAGATTTGGTAATTTTTTTGTTTTTGACAAAATTAATGAATTAATTAATAAAAAAGGAGAACAGAATTTTGGCCTACTAATTCAACTGAAATGTTACAATTTCACTGCAGGCAACACCTTACCCAGACATTCACGAATTAAATTCACAGGCTGATTTCTGGCTTAGAATCCACTTACATTACATAACAGACTGGCCAGAGATCTAACAAACTCTCGTCCAGTCAATAACTAAATCTACATTTTCAAAATGAACTATATTAAAGGGACATTACAGCACAATGGCTTCACTGCTGCCACCTCCCACGTATCCTGTGTTGGGGGGGAGAACTTCATAGAACCGGGGCTTGCTGGGGCAATTCAGCAGCTTATTCTTGTTGCGGCTGCGAGTTAAGCTCATGCCTACGATTATATGGTGTGGTAGCCGGAGGGGGTTAGCCTATCATAACCCACCAACTTCAAATGCAATACACCTGGGTGGACAAGAGCCACCCCCTTCCCCAGAGCTTGTACCACCCCACGCTGAGGAGATAGCTCCAATGATGAGAAGCAGCGGTGGCTTTCAGTCCTGTTAGAGATCCCTGAAAATGCCTGCTGCAAGGTACGACAAAACGTTGGTTCAAGAAACCAAGGTGCGACTCTAGCTCAGAAGTCAAGACAACCAACATACCACCATCTTTATTTAATTCCCAAGTTGCACATACACCCTCCCCTCTAAAAAATACTTAAAAAAAAAAAAAAGTACCATACATTTTTTGGTATAAAAACAGTTTTCAATGAATGTGTACTATTTTGGTGAAATCATAATCATTATCATTACTTGCATTTGTTACATAAGAGAATTTCATGCAAAATTTATGGTTGTAATTTGCTGGTTGCCTTCTTAAGAAACGATATGCACTTATATCTTTATGCCCAATAAAGATGAAAAGAAAAAAGCCATTTTTAGAATGCTGATGTGTTGTGTGCATCTTACCTCATGTATTATGTCAAGTTGTACACTGAACACCATGGGTAAATACTATTTTCCATGCCAACTCGTGTATTGTAAACACGACCATATTCTTTTATGGCCATGATTGTAAACTCTCGTTTTTGAACACTGTTCTTAACCAAAATTTGTGAGCATTAAAGAATTGCTGAATCTATCGTAAACACTTGTTTTGGTACAATGTTCATAATCACAACTTGTAATCAGAAGCTGATCACACCCAAGTTTATAATCAGTCAGATAAATATTAGTTCATGCAGTAAATGCATCGCTGTAATTATATTCCTGTTGCTTCATAATGCAGAGTTATGGAATTCACATCTCGTGAAACACCAAAGGCAATATACATAGAGATGAGCAAGTCAACACCTCACAGCAGTAAACTTGCACACTCGAGAAAAATAATTATTCAGTCGTGTTAGCACAGAGATCATAGAAAGTGATGTGTGTGAAGATTTTAACTTGAAAAACATATTCACGCATTTTTCTGTTAAAACAAACGTTGATTTGTAACTTAAACCAATTTACTCACCACGTGTGTTATGTTATTTTTAATTGCAACAACAGTTACCATATTTTG
>NQII01009991.1:0-42472 GCA_002778355.1 Clitarchus hookeri
GGGAGCAGGGAGCAGTTGGCATGGGGGAGCAGGGAGCAGTTGGCATGGGGGGAGCAGGGGGCAGTTGGCATCAGGGGAGCAGGGGACAGTTGGCATGGGGAGAGCAGTTGTCATCGGGGGAGCAGGGATCAGTTGGCATGGGGGAGCAGGGGGCTGTTGGCAAGGTTTAGCAGGGTGCAAAGGGAAGCATTGGACAAGGAGGTGTATGGGGGCACGGCACCAGGGGGAGCAGGGGGCAAGGCGCCCGGGGTAGCAGGGGCAAGGGTAACTGATACCAAAAATAATTTAAACATTTAAAATTATTCACAGAAACTCACCCATTGCGAGAAGATAGTTCTCCAGATTATCGCAATCAATTTTTGTACGGCAAAAAATGATTGCACGATCCATCTTGTGCATGTCAATAGCTCGCAAACAGTAATCTCCTTTCAGAAGCTTAACTGCCTCAGAAAGTGTCTCTGGAAACAAATTCACATTCATTGTATTTCTGGTTACAAGTTATGCTCCAATACTGTTTACTCTATATAAATCCACTTAGCAGAAGTTAGGAACACTAATACATTATTGAAGCATAAGACAGTAAGCCATGTATGCCGCTATAACAGAGTGACAGAATTTNAGTTAGGAACACTAATACATTATTGAAGCATAAGACAGTAAGCCATGTATGCCGCTATAACAGAGTGACAGAATTTTTTTAAATACATCAAATTCCTTGAACAGCAACAAACTTTCCATTTATCTAACTACTATTTTTTTAAGTTAAGGACAATTTGTTACAATAACACAATAAATGGCTGGATGTTGTGCANCATTTATCTAACTACTATTTTTTTAAGTTAAGGACAATTTGTTACAATAACACAATAAATGGCTGGATGTTGTGCAGACGTTATGACCCTGAAGCATCAATTTGGTTAAACAAATTGAGTCAAAGCATCTGAATATTCCAAAGCCTACAACATTCTTACGCAGAATGCAAAAATCTTTCATAAATATTTACACAATCACGCCTGCTGAATAAATTGACAAAATGTTAATTGTAAGCAATTTTAGAGAAACAGGCAGCGCAAACAGCCAGAACTGATTTGGATGGTCATAAAGACTGAGGAGTAAATTGAATTGAAGTCAGGCATTGCTGGGGACTATAAATTTTCGCAAACTGTGAAATAATGCGAAATACTGAGAAATAATGTTTATTCGCGAGATTCTCTAATAATTCCCGTTTTCGTGAAACTCTGACAAAATTGCTTGATTTAAGTGTATCTACTTCTTTTACCATGAAAACTCTTACTAACATTAAGTTTTACAATTTTACATTTGTTATACAGCATTATCTCTCATTTACTTTACATACATGCGGATAGCAAAAATATTTGCGTGGTGATCACGTTGTTGACTATATAAAAACGTGACAGATATGTTACGTTACATCACGAGAACTAGAACGATTCATAAATTGATTGGTAGTAAGGTCGAAAGATTATTGTTGGATGTACGATTTGATATATATAGAGCCTAATCGCTATGGTGCTTGGTCACGGGCAATCACGCCTACGTGTATTTTATTTATAAACGAACATCTCTAACCTAAAATGTTAGTGATAGGACGAAAATACGTAGTGCGTGNCCTACGTGTATTTTATTTATAAACGAACATCTCTAACCTAAAATGTTAGTGATAGGACGAAAATACGTAGTGCGTGTATATATAACACAGATATTTTTTTCGTTGAATGTGATAATGATGCACTAAATATTCGCACAGTATTTGTATGCACGGCCGACTTGCCTCTGTTTCTTTGTGTTTAGGTTCTCAACACCTAGCAAGTACAGAATTTGCAACTACTGAGCNCACGGCCGACTTGCCTCTGTTTCTTTGTGTTTAGGTTCTCAACACCTAGCAAGTACAGAATTTGCAACTACTGAGCCAGGATGGTGATTGTAGTTGGCCGCTTATGTCGCAAAACTGGTTAAAATTGCCAAAAATAGTTGCTGTTTTAGATTGTGCCCGGGAAATTGAAAGTGAAGGTTTTTTTCCCCTTCCATTTTATAAACTGACCAAAGTGCAAAATTGTGATGTAAACATTGAGTGGATGGGAAAAAGACGCGTGCTTAATTACTATTGCAGTGCCCTATGCACTATGATTTTTAGTGATAGAGAAGGACATAAAAAATAAAAAGGCAACTACATTAAAAGCAAATTTGTGTAATTTTAATATCATGAGGAAGCAAAAACAAATAGGTTTCTGCCATTTCTTTGTAGAAACATTTTATACTATGTAAGGAGTATTTTTATTTAATAAATTGTAAAATATTTACTAGTATTTTGTAGTGAGGTTGAGGATTTGTGTTGGAGTAAAATTGAACCAAACTGGATTTAATTAAAATATTGTTATCTACAAATGAACAATAGCTGTATGTGGGTGATGTTAAAATCTTGTAAAACTCAAACACTAGTGAACGTTCTCAGACAGTTTTAAATGTTCGATGACATGCAAGATTTATCGCACAAAAATTACTGTCACATGACAATGTGTGTTTCATTACAAGTGTGCTCTCGTAAGGTTGTCCTTTGATCCTTATTGTTAAATATTTTTTAATATTTCCCCCTTAAATATCTACTGAATGAATGAATGACTAACAAATTCCATTTAGTTTTGAGTGAAATCATTACAAAAATATCAGATTCATGTTCTAATAATAATGCATACATTTTTTTGCTATAAAATTTAATTTGACGAAATCAGCTAATTTTATTTATTATAAAAGTGGGGCCCTAGGCATTGCTTATAACCGATACCCAGAATATTCTTAGTAAATTATTATAGCAGACTAGCTCAAGTTACGAAATGCAAAATGTAGTAGCTACTAACCTTGTCTCTTGAGAAGACNTAAATTATTATAGCAGACTAGCTCAAGTTACGAAATGCAAAATGTAGTAGCTACTAACCTTGTCTCTTGAGAAGACATAACACTTGAAAAACCCACGAAACAGAAAACATAACGAGGAATTTCTTTTTCAGTTTATTGTATCACTACAAGAAACTGAACATGGCTGTTGGTTTCAGCAAAATAGGGCCATTTTATACGCAACAATTCTGTCTTGGCAATGAGGGGTGAGCGACACAATGCTTAGAGCGAGAGAGAAAGCGAGACATACGTTCTTTTAATCCCTATGCGAGAAACGCAACAGTAGTGCATTGCATTGGGGTATGTTTGCAATGTACTTGGCAGTGTTTGGGGGTGGTTTCAGGTGCATTGTGTTGCTCACCCCTCATTGCCAAGACAGAATTGTTGCGTATAAAATGGCCCTATTTTGCTGAAACCAACAGCCATGTTCAGTTTCTTGTAGTGATACAATAAACTGTTATGTCCAACATTGACAGTTTCTCGGAAGAAGAGAGGGGCAACCANTTCAGTTTCTTGTAGTGATACAATAAACTGTTATGTCCAACATTGACAGTTTCTCGGAAGAAGAGAGGGGCAACCAGCCTACGATGCAAAACTACACGCAACACTCGACATATTTTACACATGTATGGTCACCTGATGAAAAATAGGTGTTTTTTTTTATTTTCAAAACCTACAGTTGAAACTCACATAATCACTTTGTTGGAATCAATAGTCATCTGTGGCAAATATCTCAAANATTTTCAAAACCTACAGTTGAAACTCACATAATCACTTTGTTGGAATCAATAGTCATCTGTGGCAAATATCTCAAAGATGCCAACTATAAACATTTGTTGTCCACTCTAAGCAGAGTGAATATAGACCTTAGGTGGAGGATCATACTTCTAATATCCTCTTTAAGATGAACATTTCATTTCCATAAACTAATTTCTGTTATATTATATTAGAATGTATATGATATTTTACAGTTTACGATATGGTATAAATCGTACGTTCATTTTTCAGTTTTTATAACATAGACCATCATGCATCTTGGTTGTCAAGATAAATTTTATCACTTTGGAACAATTTGTGTATGTGTGCATTTTGGATCAATCTCACGTAAATTAAAACCTAACCACACTGCGAACACAAAAAATTTAAACTGTATTTCAAATAACTCACTGAAAATGTCTACAAACTGTAGACTGAAGGACCAATACACAATGCACCCGGCAAAGCAAATAAGCAGCAAGAAGCAGGCAACGAACTGCGAGTTGGCGCACCTGCGGTGTTCTTCCCTGGACGAACGTCATCCTGATGGTGGACGCCATCGGTCTGGATGTGCCTGCGAGACTTGTAGTTTTGCCAGCTGGTGTCCTTCTGGGGGTCCACGTTCACGACGACGTGGTGCACGGTCTCCGGGACTGCATCCTCCCCTTTCAGGTCCACCCACGTGGGGAAGTGCATCAGTCTCTCCTGCAACGAGACAAATGCTGCCATCACGTTCTTGTTGCGAGCACCACGTAAGACGCCAATACCACTGGAAATCTTCAAGGGCTGAGTTCCTGGCTGCTTCTAACCCAACTAACAAAAAAACTCACCAAGTCAGCTGGTGGTACGTATGTCCCTGTTTATTCAATGACTGGCCCCAGAATATCCTACTTCAACCTTACTACACAAGGCAAACAAAGGGAGCTACTTTATTAAGGTCTCTCTGCCTACCGAGCCTGGAGCCACCGAGTTGGAGTGCGGAATCAACGTTCAAGAAATTCCATCTAAATGCAGCAGTCTTTAAAGATAAAGACTTCAAACAAAAAATGTTTAAAGCAACTTTCTCCAGAGAATACTGCCACGTTAAGAAATTTAAAACTAATTTCATTCATATGTAATTTTTGTAAAATGTAATTTTTAAATGTACAATTTTAGAAAAAAAAATTAAATACTGAACATAATACAGTAGTAAGCAAGATTTCTTAGAGGCAGTATTCGTCGAGAAATCTCATGAACANAAATTAAATACTGAACATAATACAGTAGTAAGCAAGATTTCTTAGAGGCAGTATTCGTCGAGAAATCTCATGAACAAGTTTTGATGAAACAG
The DNA here is from genome assembly GCA_002778355.1 of Clitarchus hookeri. Classification (NCBI taxonomy): domain Eukaryota; kingdom Metazoa; phylum Arthropoda; class Insecta; order Phasmatodea; family Phasmatidae; genus Clitarchus; species Clitarchus hookeri. The sequence continues at coordinate 5,000 of NQII01009991.1, forward strand.
TCACCTTTACCACCAGGTGCATAGAGTGCACGTCAGGGCACACTGCATCGTGACATCTGTGTCACAGCGAGTGTACAGTGCAAAAGCCAGGCGGAAATGTGGTTTGTGCGCATGCCCAGGTCATTGTGTTCAGGCATGTCTGTCCTTGCCACTTTCNCAAAAGCCAGGCGGAAATGTGGTTTGTGCGCATGCCCAGGTCATTGTGTTCAGGCATGTCTGTCCTTGCCACTTTCACAGACTTCTACTCATCCAGTGACGTAGCCCACTCATCTGCCTCCGTGAAGTGTATCACCATGTGATATTTCAAATTAATAAAAGGGTTTCCAATATGTTTTTTTCCGCGTTACAGCAGACTGCCAAAGATGTCANCATGTGATATTTCAAATTAATAAAAGGGTTTCCAATATGTTTTTTTCCGCGTTACAGCAGACTGCCAAAGATGTCAAAACATAATTTGTACGAGTTCTTATTAATGTAGCACTATGCCAACACATGTAGTTTTCAAACACTTCATGCAATTAAGTGAGGGANTTGTACGAGTTCTTATTAATGTAGCACTATGCCAACACATGTAGTTTTCAAACACTTCATGCAATTAAGTGAGGGTTGAGCAAATTGTCTACGTTTTCTGTCATAGTGTTTTTCAGGGTTTTCATGTTTGACGCGAGCCCCGGGAAGGTGTCTGTGATGATGACAGCTGTTCACGGTAAACTGAACAATTTCGAAAGCCCTGCTTAAGATCTACTTGCATGCTGTGTATTCTTCCACCATACATTAAAACACTGCCATGGGCCTGATTACTCTATTCATGCATTGGTCTTAACTTTGACAATTAATAATAATCTTGTCATTTATAAATTGAAATTTGTTCATTTGCAAACTCGCATGAATTTTTTTAGTGTTAACAAATGTTTACATAAGACTTTTAATTCCATGTTGTTACATGGAACTACTTTCCCTTCATCATTANACAAATGTTTACATAAGACTTTTAATTCCATGTTGTTACATGGAACTACTTTCCCTTCATCATTACCAACCTTAATGGGCACATGTCACTTAGTTTGCCCATTGAAATATATGCAGGCAGGGCAGTGATATTTTCAAAAGGTTGACTTAGAAAGTGCTCTGTTAACCGTGAACCGCCTATAGTCTGAATTCAGCAGTTGGACAGACCAGTAGGGTGAGAGTCGCTCAGCATGTTCCCCTTGGCNTTGTACGAGTTCTTATTAATGTAGCACTATGCCAACACATGTAGTTTTCAAACACTTCATGCAATTAAGTGAGGGAGCAAATTGTCTACGTTTTCTGCCATAGTGTTTTTCAGGGTTTTCATGTTTGACGCGAGCCCCGGGAAGGTGTCTGTGATGATGACAGCTGTTCACGGTAAACTGAACAATTTCGAAAGCCCTGCTTAAGATCTACTTGCATGCTGTGTATTCTTCCACCATACATTAAAACACTGTCATGGGCCTGATTACTCTATTCATGCATTGGTCAATTGAAACTGTTAATTATTATTAGAACAGTAAATATTTAACAAATTTGTTCATTTGCAAACTCGCATGAATTTTAAAAAGTAATTTTAGTGTTAACAAATGTTTACATAAGACTTTTAATTCCATGTTGTTACATGGAACTACTTTCCCTTCATCATTANACAAATGTTTACATAAGACTTTTAATTCCATGTTGTTACATGGAACTACTTTCCCTTCATCATTACCAACCTTAAAGGGCACACGCCACTTAGTTTGCCCATTGAAATATATGCAGGCAGGGCAGTGATATTTTCAAAAGGTTGACTTAGAAAGTGCTCTGTTAACTGTGAACCGCCTATAGTCTGAATTCAGCAGTTGGACAGACCAGTAGGGTGAGAGTCGCTCAGCATGTTCCCCTTGGCNGTGAACCGCCTATAGTCTGAATTCAGCAGTTGGACAGACCAGTAGGGTGAGAGTCGCTCAGCATGTTCCCCTTGGCATCTTCGTTCTTTTGTTGCTCACATGACTAAAATAACGAAACTTTTGGGAACATTCTATGCTATTTTGTGTTAAAGAGTGGAACCACTGCCTCCCTCTGCCCTTGCCCAGGACTGAGCGGAACAGGCAATACCACAATTAACATAACAGCCTAGTGTCTATGTTCCACATCGACTACCAGCAGGCCAGAGCGCCAGATCCGCTTCAGTCTAATTCACGTGTTTTGTGAAAGTGGCCTCAGCTTACGGCAATAAATGTGGCAGTCCATACACGTGCATATGTCGTTTGCTGCACCCTCTTGCAGCCTGCTGCTCGTTCTCATTTCAATGATGTTATGACATGAGAGACAGCCAATACTCTATCACCACCAACTTTACTGGAATTTTGGGTTGGCGGGAGGGAAGGGCAAAAAACCCCCGACAGGTAGGCTAATTTGAATTAAGAACATTATCTACCAAAAGAGAACCTTCAGGGATTCCACACAGCTGTCAGTATGTCCAATTTGACTGGATACATAACTGCCTTCTTTGGCCACATCTTACCTATCATAGTGCAACTATTTAATGGGAAGTGGAGGCACATCGTTAGCCTCTAGCATTCAGCCAAAAGTAGCTGTAATTTTGAAGTAACTTAATTACGGATCTGTAATTCTGTAAGAAGTTTAATATAAATGTTAATAAATTACATTATGCAATTCTTTTCTCTTCTAAGTATTTACTGATATATGAATTCTATTTGCAGCCCTCCTTACACTCGTTTATGCCACCTTTTCCTAACTTTAAATTTTAAAACAAACGCCACAAACCCTATACAATCCCCCCCTAAAAAAATGTAGAAATCACATTACTTTCAGAAATTTCAAAGGTTGAGCACAAACAAGAAAATACTTGCCGCCATTTTCTTGACTTCAAAGGCGTGAAGCGTGGCAGAGCACACTATCATCTGCAGACGATGGCCATCACACGTGATCTTGGGGATTTGGCGATGCATGCGCTCTATCAGCTCCGTGTAACCCTGCTTCAGCAGTCCGTCTGCCTCGTCCAGAACAAAGAACCTGCACTGCGTGAGGGAGAGGTGGCCTGCAGACATCAGGTCCTCCATACGCCCAGGAGTGCCAACTACTACGTCCACCTGCAATACAAACACGACAAACCACACTTTCATATGCAAATGGGCAGTTACAATGGATAGGAAGCTTACGGTAAAACTTACATTATTTCATGAGTCTGTGTTTTGATTCACTTGCTTATTAACGAGACAAATATCAAACCTGCAGAGCCCATTTGGAGTATTCACTCAACGACCAACATGATTCATAGTAGTTCATGGGACGTAAGTCGACACTATAAACATTAATTGCACTTCACAAAATTTAGGAAACCAACATAGAAAAAACCAAGAAAGGGGAAATCAACACAACTGATTTCACTAACATTTCAAATCAGAGTGACNGGAAACCAACATAGAAAAAACCAAGAAAGGGGAAATCAACACAACTGATTTCACTAACATTTCAAATCAGAGTGATGTACTTTTGTCGAGCTATTTCTTGCATCATAAATCTGTACGTCACTGCACTGCAAGATATCATGCAAAATAAATGTATCGATACGGCAAAATCCATTATCCAGGANGGAAACCAACATAGAAAAAACCAAGAAAGGGGAAATCAACACAACTGATTTCACTAACATTTCAAATCAGAGTGACGTACTTTTGTCGAGTTTCTTGCATCGTAAATCTGTACGTCACTGCACTGCAAGATATCATGCAAAATAAATGTATCGATACGGCAAAATCCATTATCCAGGANTAAATCTGTACGTCACTGCACTGCAAGATATCATGCAAAATAAATGTATCGATACGGCAAAATCCATTATCCAGGATTTTCCTTTCTTATTTTTTCTCTGTTGGCTTTCAAAAACTTGTGGACTTCAACTCTAAGTTTTTAGCATTAATTTTTGCCTTACAAATAAAATGTGTTTTTCATAGCACACTTGCACCTTTTCTGCTTTACTGATGAAATGCATCACTGCCACCATTGTGTATTAATATTACTACAAGGAGGGCAAAACCATTACCAAGATTCTCAACACATTTACGACACTATTTCCTTTTTCGAGTAACAGTAACTCTCTGTGTCTGTATGGTTGTGATGCCATTGTGCAAACCAACAAATACCTATTGGAAACCATAGCTCCTCTTCCTAATATTCAAACATAACTGGACTCTGCTGGTGGTGGAGGAAGAGGAAGTGGGAAGGTGGGGAGGGGAGTTGGCGGTCCTGCCTAACAGAGAGAGCAAAGGCTTCCGATAGTAATTCGGTGACAGCTAGATAAGCTATAAACACAAACAACTGTGAACTTCTATAACAGCTTGTCACACTACACTGTTCATATCCAATGCTGTGACTTACCCCAGAGTTTAGGGCACTAATCTGATCCTTGACGTTGATGCCACCAATAACCAGTAGATCCTTGATCTTAGGGTTCTCGATATGCTTCTTGAACTTGATGATCTGGTTGTACGTCTGCTCTGCCAGCTCTCGAGATGGCTGCAAATCACCAAGCAAGAGCAGCGGTTCACACAGCTATCTACATAAATATGAACGTATTCTGCCAGTTATTGAATCAACTCACCTCAATGATAATTGCCTGGGGGGCATTAGAACGAGGCTTTCCTTGTGAAGCGCTAGCCCCCTCTGTGCCAATTTCAGAGTTCTGTACTGCTTCCTTTGGTGCCTCGCACACTGGTAGGTAGCCGTCCTCGGGCGAGTGCTTAAATGGCTGGGTTCCAAAGTTGAAAGATATCTCCGCATTCTAAAACAGAAACAAGAAATATNCTCGGGCGAGTGCTTAAATGGCTGGGTTCCAAAGTTGAAAGATATCTCCGCATTCTAAAACAGAAACAAGAAATATTAAGGGAGTGCTAAACAGCAGAGATCTTATTGCATACGGGAAGGGGCAAAGCAAGGCGGGAAAGGGAGGAGATGGAAGACAGGGGTGAGGAGAGGCAGGGAGGGGGAGAGNTACGGGAAGGGGCAAAGCAAGGCGGGAAAGGGAGGAGATGGAAGACAGGGGTGAGGAGAGGCAGGGAGGGGGAGAGGAGTTGGGGAGGAACATGGATAGGTACTGTCTATCTCATATAACTTGGCAAGATTATGACANCAGGGAGGGGGAGAGGAGTTGGGGAGGAACATGGATAGGTACTGTCTATCTCATATAACTTGGCAAGATTATGACAGTCAGTGAGTGGCAATTGATGTATACAAAACAAACAAAGTGCCATTTACAAAATCCTGTGTCAGCTGATGCAGCTTGCTTGTTTTCAATTATAATGCAACCAATAAGGCTCACGTGATGACTCGCACATCAGACAAGCAGAAAATATACGATAAGAAAGAGTTCCTAGATTAATTAATACATTTTATTTTACTTGGTCACAAAATATGGTTGTTAGTGTTACACACTAAACTTATGATATCTACAAGTTTTACTTTACGTCTTGTTTTGTTAGGCAATCCAAATGAAATGCAACTTCAAAACTGGGAGTTCTTTTCACTTCGTATCCCCACTCTCCCATCCATGCTTTCCATACGTGCTTGATATTAATTCCAAAAACATACAGAAATATTGCATGGTATTGTCCCACATGCTGCTACCTGTTGAGTAACGCGCTTGGCTCACACCTTGCCATGTCATGCGCGCCATTTGTCCGCTCTTTCCCAAAGCATTACCAGCCAGAAAAAAATTTGATTTTGTGTGTAAAATAGCAAATTTATAAACAGAGACGAGTAGTTTTATTTTTCTGTGAGCTCTGCATAATTTTTAAAGTAACATATATTTAGTGTACAGCGATTTAGATTACTAGTAATTTCTATTGGGCCGGTAATCGTTCGTCTACGTTCATTACATGCCATGTTGTTCTCCCGNGATTTAGATTACTAGTAATTTCTATTGGGCCGGTAATCGTTCGTCTACGTTCATTACATGCCATGTTGTTCTCCCGCAAATCCATTTCCTTGTTTCCGTGTTGTTACTACATTGTATTAACAAAACGAAGAAAGTGAGACGCGCACGTGAATNCAAATCCATTTCCTTGTTTCCGTGTTGTTACTACATTGTATTAACAAAACGAAGAAAGTGAGACGCGCACGTGAATAGTTTTTAAGCAATTCTTACGTTATTCCATGCCCCATATTTCTAACTCAAATCGTTTAGTATCAGTAATAGCAGAATTACTGCTTTGCACTAGTCTGTGAGTTGCTGGCCAATAAAAGTGCATTGTCAATCAAGTTTCCAGAATTAATTTTAGTTCCAGTTATATTAGCTGCGATGTCCTAAGTGTGAAAAGAACTACAACTCCTGTCCCGCAATTGTTAACCCAAATTCGCAGTCTTGGACAAATTAAAAAAGAGTAATCAAATATTATATCTTTTGCAAGGTTTTAAATTTTTACTTTTATAACCTACAAATTTTTTTTTAGACAGATGTCAGACTAAAATACCTAAAAATTTGTTTAGCAATACAGTACAATGGCAAGTGAATTAGCTGACAGCGTGTTGATTAAATATACAGCCTCTACTTAACACACCAGCTGATGGCAAAAGGATATATAAACGAAATGTAAACATTTGGCGCTACTTTCGTCGAAATGTCAAAATCTTACCAAGTTACATGAGACAGANATATATAAACGAAATGTAAACATTTGGCGCTACTTTCGTCGAAATGTCAAAATCTTACCAAGTTACATGAGACAGTGATTACGGAGGGGCGTGAAGATGGGGAGGGATGTGAAGACGCGGAGGGACGTGGATACGGGGAGGGATGTGGAGGGGCGACGAGAGGTAGGGATGGGTGTGCAGAGAAGGGGCGTGGAANGAGGGACGTGGATACGGGGAGGGATGTGGAGGGGCGACGAGAGGTAGGGATGGGTGTGCAGAGAAGGGGCGTGGAAAGACAAGGAGGGGTCTGACGAGAGGTAGGGTGGGAAGAAGAGGGGTGAGGAGGGCGTAGAGGTCGTAGAGCGTGACGTAGAGCGGGACATGGAGGACGTGAAGCGGGAAGGACGTGGAAGACGTCGAGGGGACATGGAGGATGCGGTGAACGTGAAAGGATGACATGGAGGACAAAAAGTGAGATTTGGATGACATAGAACTGGGACGTGGATGACGTAGAAGTGGGACGTGGAGGACGTACAAAGGGGAACGTGGAGGAAGTAGATGGGGGACGTGCAGGAAGTATAAGGGGGACGTGGAGAAGATGAAGCAGACATAGAAGGAGGACGAGGAGGGGGACATGCAGGAAGTCGAGGTGGACGTGAAGGACGTAGAAGGGGGAAATGGTGGACATGGAGAAGCAGCAAAGGAGCTGCGGTGGAGGTCGTGGAAGACGTAGCGGATGTTGGAGACGTGGCGTAAGTGTAGTGGGACGTGGGAAGTGGAGGAGGACATAGCGGACGTGGAGGATGACGTGCAGAAGTGGAGGATGTGAAGGGTGACGTGGCAGAAGTGGAGGATGTGAAGGGTGACGTGGCGGACATGGATGGGAATGTGGCGGACGTGGATGGGGATGTGGCGGACGTGGATAGGGATGTGGCGAATGTGGAGAGGGACGTGTTGGATGTAGATGGGCAGCGTGGGTGATGTGATGGGGGGAGAGGGGGTATGGGGAGGGGGATATTGCAGATGTGGAGGATGTGGGCGGGTACGAGAGGGACGTGGTGGCCGAGGTGTGACGAGCTGGCGAGGAGTGGTAGGGATTGGCGAAGAGTGGAATCGTTTGATGGGGGAAGAAAAGGTAGGAAGGTGAGTGGAGAGTTTGGGAGACGAGGGGCAAGGATATCATTGAGGTCTTTAGAGCAGGAGAGGGTGAAATGAGGTATGAAGTAGTGCCGGAATGAAGGTGCAGGGGCAACAGGAGATCCCAGAGAAAACATGCCAACCAGCGACATTATCCAGCACGATTCCCAATTGCGAAAACTAAAAGTGAACCTGCCGGGGTTTGAACACGGTTCACATAGGTGTGAGGCAAGCAGTCTAACCACTCAGCCACCGTGGTCCCTACGGACAGGGAGGAGCGTAACGAGATGCGAGTGTAGCAAAAAGAGAATTTAAAGGCAGAGGAAACTGGGACACAAGGAGAAACCCTACTGACCATTGTTAACATCCCCCACCATTTCCAAAATACACAAATTTGGAGTGACCCTGTTGAGACCAAACCAATATTGCCATGGTCGGAGGTCCAACTAAAATTTAACAAAAATGAGAAAGTTCCAGTCAGCCACATTTTATCTTAATTTTTTACTACGGTGTCCAAAAACTTAAAATTTCAATCAATTTAAATCTTAATTATTCACAAGCACAGTAACTACACTGCAGAAAATATTTACCTTCAGCACAACAGCAGGAAAGAAAGCAGATGACCGAAGTTGTTGTGGTATGTTGAAGGCTACACCAAGATCTTTACCATTCTTTGAGTACTTTATTGTCCAGTTATCGAGGTCCAGGTAGCAACCAACAACATCATGCATCCCAAATGCATCTCCATAGCTGTCAAACTGCTTATTATACGATTTCTTCCCAGTGCCACCGAAACCAAACCCAAAACGATCAGTGCCAAGGTCCAAATTTGCCTGCAACAAAACAAGTCATTAATTTGTTAAATTAATAACAAGAAAATCAACAAACATAACTACTTATTGGTATTACTTATACTGTATGTAACATTAAATAAACTTTTGGGTAGTTTTTTTAAGGCAATTTTAGTATTGATAAATAGAAACAGGTGTTTATAACAAACCAATCTTAACACACCATAAACCTGCTATAAAAACCACTCACATGCATAAATTTATGCAAATAATTTTTATAGCATAATACAACAGAATGATTTAGGTTATACTGAGTGTTGTCAGAAAATCCTGTACTTTCCATCAAGTGAGTAAAAGGATTTGGGTAGCACTTAACATTGAGATCTTGAGAGTCAATGAGGGTGAAGCGNTACTTTCCATCAAGTGAGTAAAAGGATTTGGGTAGCACTTAACATTGAGATCTTGAGAGTCAATGAGGGTGAAGCGAGGTGAGTATGGAGCAGTGCTGGAATGAAAGGGCGGGGCGAAACGGGAGATATCTGGGAAAACCAGCTGACCAGCGGCATCGTCCGGCACGTTTCCCACATGCGAAAATCTTAGAGCAACCCCACCGGGAATTGAACCTGGTTTGCCTAGGTGGGAGGCGAGTAGCCTAACCACTACACCACTGTGGTACCACATTCCATCAAAAAATATTAAAACCAAAAAGAAAAGATTTGTTACTGGAGAAGGGGAGAGGGGGCAAAAAAAACCCACGGGGGAAAAAAAACTTTATGAAAGCAATTTGAGCTGTCATTGCACAATAATGTCACTAATTACAATTATGTCAACTTGCTTATAACTATGTAGTAAAATCATACTGAAACCACCCCTCATGGTTCCCATCGTTTCCAGACATAAGATCATTACGACGGGTCGGTCACTATAGATATTTAGAGGAATTTTGGACAGATTTTGACCTACCCNTCCAGACATAAGATCATTACGACGGGTCGGTCACTATAGATATTTAGAGGAATTTTGGACAGATTTTGACCTACCCCAACCCTTATACATTAAAATTTGCAATTTTTTGCATGAAGTCCATGTTCAATAGTCTGTAGCACAAAAATGACACATTCTTTAAATATATATTTATTTTAATAGACAGATGGATTGTGGAAATTATATATATATATATATATATATATATATATCCAAGAGGCGTAACTTAGTCTCCCTTTGTAAACCCACAATGTTAAAAACGGCACGAAGATTTACTTAGCATAGCAAGTCCATCCATGTTCAATTGTCTCTGGTGTAAAATCAAAATGATTTTAGTATCAATTTAACTTGTAATGACGCAATATTTTAATTATCGGGATTTGAAATTATAAAGCAGCGGGAGTTCGTTTATCATGGTATAATGTTTATCGGGCATACGCTTGCCGTTTCAGGAAATCTTAGCCTTATTAGCGCCAGCATTTGTCGATAGAAGCTTTCCAAACTGCGTCAACAGTTATTGTTCTGGAAGCTTTTNTTAGCCTTATTAGCGCCAGCATTTGTCGATAGAAGCTTTCCAAACTGCGTCAACAGTTATTGTTCTGGAAGCTTTTCTTTTACCTACGACGCAGTTTGAAATGGCGTGGGAAATGGTTGCCCGGCCCACGCCATAACAGAGACAGATAATGNTCTTTTACCTACGACGCAGTTTGAAATGGCGTGGGAAATGGTTGCCCGGCCCACGCCATAACAGAGACAGATAATGGTGAAGGACCAGAAGTAGACACTCAGTGCTCGAACAGTGAAGGACCAACAGTAGACAACCAGCACTAATCGAGGCCACGTCATGGCAAATAACCCCCACACCGGCAAACTTTATCCTGATCGATTATTTCTCTGCCGGTGTGGGAGGGTCGCTACCTGTATTTTCTTCTTGCAAGGCGATTTTTCAAGACGTGAAATAAACAAACCACTGCGGCTCTGTTATCTCTGTTTGCCTGTGAAACCTGTTCGTACTCTGCATACCTCAAGATTGTACGAGAACTGTTTTATTCATGATAAATAAAAGTAGAAAGAAATAAACCGGAACTTGACTTTATTTTCATATTAGTTTTGGCGCCTTTAAAGTTTCATGCTTCTACCAACTGTGCTAACTGAGCTGTAACTTTAACTCGTAATACCAGACGCTGCAATGTTACAAACTTAATAGATAAACATCTTCCGATTAAAATGATACCACAGGAAATTATCTGCAATCCTTGTTGTCGTTAAACAATTACAAAAACTTNAAACATCTTCCGATTAAAATGATACCACAGGAAATTATCTGCAATCCTTGTTGTCGTTAAACAATTACAAAAACTTTAAAACACTGAATGCTGCATACTTATTTGTGAGCATTAATTGCATTTTTGATGGCCTCTTGCAGAAAAACCAAAGNTTAAAACACTGAATGCTGCATACTTATTTGTGAGCATTAATTGCATTTTTGATGGCCTCTTGCAGAAAAACCAAAGAATATTTCAACAAAACAATCATTTATATTACTAAATAGATGTCTTTTGAATAAAATGATACGACATAAGGGTATCTGAAACTTCCTTGTTTCCAATCAATTACAAAAAAGTTATCACTGAACACAACCTACTTTTTTNGACATAAGGGTATCTGAAACTTCCTTGTTTCCAATCAATTACAAAAAAGTTATCACTGAACACAACCTACTTTTTTCAGAGTGGAAATTCAATGTCTGGTAGCCTCTTGTAAAAAATCTAGCAACATTCTAACAAAATATTTATTTACATTAATAAGCAGACGTCTTCCAAATAAAATNCCTCTTGTAAAAAATCTAGCAACATTCTAACAAAATATTTATTTACATTAATAAGCAGACGTCTTCCAAATAAAATGATACCACAGGATATCTGCTACTCCCTTTGTCGCCAATCGTTCACAAAAATGTTAACATTGGAAACTGTCAAATTTTTTCTGAGCGATAATTGAATGTNTCCCTTTGTCGCCAATCGTTCACAAAAATGTTAACATTGGAAACTGTCAAATTTTTTCTGAGCGATAATTGAATGTTTGGTGGCCTGGGACTAAAAAATTCCATACGACATACTGAGCAAAAAGCACAATGCTTGTATTTCACGGGGCATAACCACAACTTNATTCCATACGACATACTGAGCAAAAAGCACAATGCTTGTATTTCACGGGGCATAACCACAACTTCCACTGCTCTGCACATGGTAAAATACACAAATTTTCTCGGAACCTACATTTCCCCGGCATTATCGGCAGCTATTGTACGCGAAACGCACCGGCCTATTTACTAGCAAANTTTCTCGGAACCTACATTTCCCCGGCATTATCGGCAGCTATTGTACGCGAAACGCACCGGCCTATTTACTAGCAAACATCTAACTCATTGCACACCACAGAAACTGACGAAAATGTAACATAAATATTTACAAGTGCGTATTATAATGTATAAAATACACTGCCAAAAAATAGACATTCCAACATTCAGTACATTTGATCAACTCCGCACGCAAAACATAAACAAATACTTTCAACTTGGTCCTAGAACGACTGCTTAAATTGATATCTTGAAAGCTCTTTTACTAGTGCCATCTACCAGGTGACTTCACAACTATTTAATCTGTATTTTGCAGCGCTTGCTACCTGCCACACTCAAAAGATTATTGCTGCATGTGTAATTTACACTTTCGTAGTATTTTTCCCTTTAAAAATACACACCACTCTTTACAATTGAATTACTATCACTATATATTTAAAATTANTTTCGTAGTATTTTTCCCTTTAAAAATACACACCACTCTTTACAATTGAATTACTATCACTATATATTTAAAATTAAACAGTTCTCGTTTGTATTTTGTAAGAAATGTGGCAACGTTGTAAATGTATGAGCTGCACGTTTTCTACTCCAGTAGCGTGCACAATCAGGTCTCTTTCCACACACATAATTAGGGAAATATGTACGTTTTGAAATTGTTATTATTTTCTNTAGCGTGCACAATCAGGTCTCTTTCCACACACATAATTAGGGAAATATGTACGTTTTGAAATTGTTATTATTTTCTGCACGGAAAACTAGCACGTCCATAAAGCAGTGATACTGAGATTCGTAACTTTGTAAACTACATTGATTTGTTTTAGTGACTTTCGTGACCACCACCTTGAAATCGTGACTTTTTCGGAACATTCGTGATTTTTGTGGCCAGTAGACACCCTAAAAATGGTACTAAACGCACTTTGATTATTTAAAAAATTCTGATGATCAATAAGCAAATATATTAAGTATTTAAAATACTTTTGTAAATATATACTGAATTGTTATATCTAGTATCAACACTTTTAAATTTTTCACTTTTCAACACTTCTAGCTGGCATCATTTTCACCTCCGATGATTAATTTTTGAAATGTGCTCAATCATAACGGTTGATGAAAAATTAGACAAGACATAATTACAACACTGAAATGTTGAACATTGCATGCAGAGGGAGAGCATGAGAAAGCAATAGCAATGCCATTAATTTATAATTTATAACCAACCTTAAAACTAAGAGGGGTCCTTGGTAGGGATGGGAACTAAGTGCATCTCAGGGCTAAGCCCCACTTGCCTACACATGCAGGGAAGGTTCCAACTACAAGGACACATGCTCGCGCCTTTACCGGGATTGGACAGACATGGCCACGATTGGGCCAGGTTTACCTCCCATTCTAACCTCAACTAAACTACATAAGGGGAAGGGGGGACTGGAACAGCACCTTAAAAATTCCTTGACAGAAAAGAATTGCAAAACTGTATGCAATTTATGAACAAGAAAAAAAGATTGCATGCCCCTCCAGCAGTGCCATTACACACCTGAGGAGTGGACCAACCCATGCGGCACAAGCCCTCATCAGTGACTGTGGCCTCGTAGAAGAACTTCCCTTTCCCCTGCAGACCCTTGGTGGCTCGGCAGCCGTGCCACTCCTTCTGCTCGCGAGACTGGCACCGCAGGCCATCCGGAGTCACGGCCAGCGCCGACCCACGGTCGAAAAAGCTCAGAGTCCAGTGGGGGGCTAAAATCAAATTCTACATCAAAATTCCTCATTTACCAATAATAATAATTTTTATCACTTACATTTTTGAAAAATTCTTTTTTATTTTGAAACTTTTTATACAGAATGCTTGAAAACTATCAAGCCAAAGTGTAAGAGGTGATAATGGGAACCAAAATAAACATTTATTGCCATACAATGTGGGTCTGGAAATGATGCGTTTAACAGATGGGAAACATGAAATGAAAGACAGGCCAAATGCAGTGTAACAAACCATTTATTTTGTTCTTATTTTAAATTTGATGCTGGAAAGAGCAACCTCCAACATGCACACAAGCCTAACACCGTCGGCAAGTGGACGCCTGTACATGTTACCCGGTATGTCTCAAACCTCTCCAGCTGCACCAGAGAGTCTGGCAACAAGATCTTGCTCGGAGTCAATGGAGGTATTGTACGTGGTGCTCTTCAGGTGGCCCCACAAGAAGAAATCCAAACATGACAAAGATTGGGTGATCATGGTGTCAAGGAACAGGGCCACCTTGACCAATCCAGCAATGGGGATAAACAGCGCCCAGGTGAGTCCTGACATCTGCGGAAAAGTGTCACCATCATGTTGGAACCAGATTCATCATCTAGTAATCCCAAGAACATTGACCAGAAATTTCAGCAAGGTCTCTTACCGGAAGATACAGTACGCGTGCTTGTTCAAGCGACGAGGTACGATGTACGATCCAATCAGTAATTGTGCACCATACCCACCCACAAATTGATCCAGAATCGTTCCTGGTGGGCATGTGGTCATGTTGCATGCGGATTTTCAAGCGCCCACAAATAAGCACTGTGGCTGTTAAACAGGCCCTCCNGTGGGCATGTGGTCATGTTGCATGCGGATTTTCAAGCGCCCACAAATAAGCACTGTGGCTGTTAAACAGGCCCTCCCGTGTAAACCTAACTTCATCCGTGAATAACACATGTGAAAAACGTTTGGCCGTAAGACAGTCTGTTGGAGGTACCAGCGAGGATAATCTTCNTCATCCGTGAATAACACATGTGAAAAACGTTTGGCCGTAAGACAGTCTGTTGGAGGTACCAGCGAGGATAATCTTCCACTCTCAATGCCTGCACTTGCTTGGATTGGAAAGGGGGCATTCCTTCATCATGTAAAATCTCCCATACAAGTTAAATCCTCAGACCCAGGCAATAGATCTCATGCTTGTGGCTGGATGTACCTCAACAGCATGTAAAACATCTTCCATGCGAGAGTTCTGACCTTTCATGTGCGGCACACATCATGTCTGCTAGCACCGAAGAATCCATTTTCACAAAGCTGCTGGTGCACACATTCAAATGTTTGTAGATTCACTATTACCTTTTCGGGAATCGTTCCCCATAGAACCGTCGAGCAGATCGTCCATTTGCCATACGTCATATGAATGTCTGGAAGCTCAGCATTCGTGTAACGATGCATGCTGGTGAAGCTCCCATTGGGGACAGATGCCTTGCGCTGCTGCCAACAGTTATCGCCTGACCTACCCAGTGCCACCTACCAGCATTTCCGGACCCAACATTCTTTGGCAAAAATGCTTATTTTGGCTCCCTCTATCACCCCTTACACTTTGGGCAGATAATTTCCGAGCAACCTGTACATTCTCACATTTCATACACCAAACTCTAATTAAGCAAATTTTTATATAACATTATAAAAATCAATCAAAAATAGCTACCTTCATATCAAAAATTTAAAAACCAAAATTGTCACCAACCTGAAAATTAAACTGGGAGGAAATAAACTTAAAGTGACACTTTTTTTTNAAATTTAAAAACCAAAATTGTCACCAACCTGAAAATTAAACTGGGAGGAAATAAACTTAAAGTGACACTTTTTTTTAATGAAAACCATTTTATAAAGAATTTAAAGAAGCAATACATAAATAATTATGAAATAGTTTAAAAATTNTTTTTTTTAATGAAAACCATTTTATAAAGAATTTAAAGAAGCAATACATAAATAATTATGAAATAGTTTAAAAATTATTTATAAAAATTTTGTATCAAGCATATTTTACAACTTTAGTTTCCTCCTGACCTTTGTATGTAAAATTAATTCTTATTATTCATAATTTTCAACTTAGTTTTCTCAATTGTTGTACATATCTTTACCAACATTTAAAAATTACCATTCAAAATTAAAGACCACAATTGAGGTTAATCTGAAAATTTGTTGAATTTAAATTTTTATTAATTTCCATCTCACTGATTTTTAAAATCAATGAACTAAATAACTGAACTAATATTACATAATACAAATTTTATAAGAAAAACAGATTATTTTAATATTGTTTTTATATATATTTAGGGGGTAAAAAATTTACATAACCATACCATATATCATTGAATTTACAAATAACTAATGATAAATAACACTAACCAAAACTAGTTGAACTAATTTTATGTCGAAGTTCAATAAAACTGAAATGCTGGGGAAAATTCCTCACTTGTTTGTTTAAATATAAAGATTTTTTGAGTTATAATCTTTGTTTGTATCAGAAAATAAGATTACTGGACATAAACTTTAAAATCACAATGAATTTTTCGTGTTTCAAAAAGTGGGAAGAAACCGCAGATAGGCCACACAAACTCTACACACCGCACACACACTCACTTACGAAACTCGAGAGGGGAAAAGGGGAGGAGGAAATGAAAAAGGAACTCACATATTTTCTGCACGATCTTATTGCCGCTGCCTTTGCCAGCTTCCAAGTCTTTCAGAGTCTCCCAAACAATCTGGATGATAGGGAGGCAAAAGGCACCAGTCTTCCCGCTGCCCGTCTCTGCAGCCATCAAGACGTCGCCTCCACCGAGGATGAGGGGGATTGCCTCTGCCTGGACGTCTGTCGGCAGCCTGCGACACACAGCGGCGGTCTACCCTCACTAGCACTATGCCGGGTCCACAATCTACACGCGCCTCGCGCATTGTTACGATGGTGTGATTGGACTGTTTCCGTTGCCGACCGAGACTTAATACAATCGCACGCAGACAGAACTCGGCAAGACAAAAACGAAAAAAACTTTTACAACATCACAGGCAGATAATTAAGAAAAGCTGTCTCCTTGTCAATAGAAAACAAATATTTATATAATTAGAAAGACAAGAAGATGGATGAAGGGCTTATTATTAAAAACAGGACATACAACAAACGCAAACTAAAAGAAAAGAGAACACAATGACAAAAACGAAAACACTACACAAGTGAACAAAACAGTGCAAAAACAATATCAGTGGACACAGATAAAAAGGTTTTTTTCCTTCGTTTTTTGTCTTGCTGAGTTCTGTGTGTGTGCGATTTTATTAAGTCTCATGGTCGGCAATGGACACAGTGCAATCACACCATCATAATAACATGAACTCACTATTGCCATTAAACTTTAAAGATAACCTCTCACATGTTGGCCACATGCCGCCAAGTGCACATATTGCAAAGAACAACTTACGGTTAAAACACAACAAATTATACAGTACAGCATCCCAAATAGACATATTACTTGGGTATACGGAGGTTCTACTGTACAACCAGGATTAAGTCCACATAGGTATGTTGATGGAGAACATTAGCTTGCATTTGTCTGTCAATTTTAGGGAACCTTACAATTTTGTCTATGACTCCAGTTAAATTTAAGATTTTAACTTGAATACTGATAATACATACTACAATTCCTGTCAGAAGTATTTTCGTCACTAGATTCACAGATAAACCTGATTTTAAGAAAGTTGGACTTTTCTGCTATAAACCGTTTTATACATATTTTAAGTAATTTCGTCTTGGAAAAAAAAAACNTTTAAGAAAGTTGGACTTTTCTGCTATAAACCGTTTTATACATATTTTAAGTAATTTCGTCTTGGAAAAAAAAAACCATTCTTGCAGACAGCTACAGCCAATTGTTTGCTTTTGTGTTAAGTGGAGACTTTACTGCTTCCCNAAAAAAAAAACCATTCTTGCAGACAGCTACAGCCAATTGTTTGCTTTTGTGTTAAGTGGAGACTTTACTGCTTCCCCGCAATGTTGCTTGGTTTTACGACTCTAACACTGGGCACATGAGCTTCGCCTTTAAGAGCATCTGCCTACGAGACTGCATTTTTTATTATGGCCGAGCATAAACACAAACCTGACGAGGACTGGGTGTAGGGAAGGAGGTACATGTTGATTACGACGGACAGCATTTTCAGGTAATTATTAAGTTAAGGGCTTTTCTGTAAAAATAAAAATAATTCATGGAAAATGGTATATTTCCACCCTACTAATGATGCAGAACACGAATATACTAGGGGCATTAATGTCCGACTAATTTCGTAATATGTGCCCACCTAACCTTACGATGGCTGAATCACTATTTTACATTTTTAAACTAACCTAGGNATAATTCATGGAAAATGGTATATTTCCACCCTACTAATGATGCAGAACACGAATATACTAGGGGCATTAATGTCCTACTAATTTCGTAATATGTGCCCACCTAACCTTATGATGGCTGAATCACTATTTTACATTTTTAAACTAACCTAGGATGTTTGGATTTTACACTAACTACGAATGTAGGATTGTAGGTATTTAAAGGAACCGTAAAACACATGTAAATTGACTCACCTAGGTAGGGAGGTGGTATAATTCCTCTGACGTTAATATACGTAAACAAACATATTTCGCAAGTTTTTTAAATATGTTCTACTAATTTTAACATTACACCCTCTTGAATATGAACAAGGTAAGCTGTGTAGAACCCATTAATGTAACTTTTGTTGGTCTAGGGCGTTTCATTGANATTTCGCAAGTTTTTAAAATATGTTCTACTAATTTTAACATTACGCCCTCTTGAATATGAACAAGGTAAGCTGTGTAGAACCCATTAATGTAACTTTTGTTGGTCTAGGGCGTTTCATTGAGAAACGTAAACAAACTGGCTATACTGCTCATTTCGCAATTTTGTTAAATTTTTTTAAAATATGTTGTACTTATTTTGAAGCTACGCCCCTAGTATATTCGTGTTCTACGTGATTAGTAGAGTAGAAATATATCACAATTTTGAATTTTTTTTTGTGTTTTTCAGAAAAGCCCCAAAACTTAATAATTACCCATTTTCACAAAGTCATAAACCGAAAATGATCTTCTTGGTAGTATGGCAAGGTTGCTGACTTCTCCCACTACATCACAGGTGAAGAGGGATGGAATAGAGGCGTGTGTTTAGGTACAAGCAAGATGAGATGCAATCTGCAGGAGCCTTGCAATCACAAGTGTAGTAAGAGGAAAACAATGGAGATACATCCTTTTGTGCGTACCACACTTTATTGGTCCCTGAAAGACGTGCTACTGGTTTAGCCAAGTGCATTTCGGCACAGTGAGCATAAAATAGCGCGAGGAAACAATCAAGGGAAAAAAAAATACAATAAAAACTTTGCACGCATGCAAGAAGGGTANAGCATAAAATAGCGCGAGGAAACAATCAAGGGAAAAAAAAATACAATAAAAACTTTGCACGCATGCAAGAAGGGTAGTGTGAGTGAGCGAAGAGACTAGGCCGGCGAGGTCTTGAGAGCCGATGACGGTGATTGAGGTGAGTATGGAGCAGCACTGGAATGAGAGGGCAGGGAAAACTGGATATCTTAGAGAAAACCCGCCAACCAGTGGCGTCGTCCGGCACGATTTCCACGTGTGAATGTGCAATAAGTGGTCAGTGCCGGTTGGAGGAATTATGTAGCAGCTAAAATGTTATCTCGGCTTTCACGACTATAGACTACAAAATGTTGCAGTCTCCTCNTTGGAGGAATTATGTAGCAGCTAAAATGTTATCTCGGCTTTCACGACTATAGACTACAAAATGTTGCAGTCTCCTCGTACCAGTAATATTCTTTCAAATCATACTAACCAGAGCAAATGCTGAATGCTTGGCTGTACTAGACTTTTTTTCATTTTTGTAGGAATTACTCCAGTCATAAGATATAAATTACGGCAATTATCCATTGTGGTTCACACACATATCTGCCTAAAATTACACACCATGAACAAAATCAAATCACTACATTACCACAATAAAGTATTACGTAGTAGATATGATTGAACGGAACTACCTGTATGCTCACTGAAGTTTATCCAAATTTTAAAAGAACAAAAATGCACATAGATACGACAAATAGGAACTTACATCCATTCCATCTCGTCCACCGCTTTGGCAATTTCTGGCAAAACGCCCATTTCTGAAAGCCAAAAAATCTTTGTTAGCAAAATACACACACAGCTTTTTTTACTAATACAAACGTGCAAAAGTAATGTTTGGTATGGTTTAGGATAACATATCACACAACACAATTCAATCCTGAATGTCAAACAGCAACATAACCCATTTCCCATACAACTAAAATTATGAATTTGAGAATTTTTATATTGTATAACATGAAATGGAGATGTTGAGGAGAAAGGGTGGAGAAAAAAGTAAGGACCTAATTTATATATATTTATTGTTAGAACATGAGCAGGCTGTGTATAATGTAACACTAATTCAAATAGTTTACCATCCGTGACGGCCACATTAACTTGCGACAGTGTAAAATGCATTATGGTGGATGCTAGATACAATTATAATAGAAAAGAAAATAGTGTGAGATTTAGGTAAGGGATAACTCTCATATATTTTCAGAACGANCTAGATACAATTATAATAGAAAAGAAAATAGTGTGAGATTTAGGTAAGGGATAACTCTCATATATTTTCAGAACGAGATGTAATTATACAGTATTTACATGATTGTGTAGCATTGGATATAAAGTTGAATATGGAAATGTGTGTCATNAACGAGATGTAATTATACAGTATTTACATGATTGTGTAGCATTGGATATAAAGTTGAATATGGAAATGTGTGTCATTAAAATGAAAGACTTGTTAATGTTGTCATGAAATAATACTGGCCACAGAAATGGTATGGAAGAAAAAATAATGTTCATTAGGAAAATTGGAGTGGGACAGAGTTAAAATTTTGATTCAGTGACATTGTGAAAAAACAGAGAGGTTAGCATACAAATACAATTGTAGTACAGGGGGTGGAACTGTAGTTTTAGTGTATCAATATGGTGTAGTACAGGTAATTATGAAGATTCTGGTCTGATCTGATGGAAACATCCGAGCATTATGATAGTTGTATATAGGCCTAGGGGGTTTTTTTTTTTTTTAACTTAACATGCCATACTGAAAATGCATGGTTGTTACATTATGTTTAGTGGTTAGTGTAGTAAATTTCTGATATGATCAGGAAAATTGCAGGGTAAAATCACTAAAAAATACACCTCAATTAACNTGGTTAGTGTAGTAAATTTCTGATATGATCAGGAAAATTGCAGGGTAAAATCACTAAAAAATACACCTCAATTAACATTTGTTCACCCAATTTCTTAATGTGTACCCACCTAACCTAACCCCACGATGAGCGAATTACTATTTTACATAACACCCCCCTCCCCCTCCTCCATCAAAAACCGGCCACCAAGGCCCCGGGGAATTATCAAGGTATTTGTCGTTTGTATTGGTAATACGTTAATGGCCCTAATAAATTAGTGTTCTGTGTAATTAATAAAGTGGAAATATACCACTTTACGTGATTATTTATTTTATTTTCAGAAAAACCCCTATTCTGAATAATTACCAAATAGGGGTTAAATTGCAAAGGACATTATGCTTTACCTTCAAACGCAGTCATTTTGATGTGTGTTGTTCGTGCAGGTTAAACACACACAAAAAATCCACCTTGTAACATATGTAATTGAGTAACAACGCCAGTTGTATAAATTACGTAGTATAAATTACGGTAAAATTCCATAAATAAATAGGTTCATATTAACTATGACAACGCCGGCCGAAGTCAACCATAGATCAAGCCTAAACGAAACAATACACTCTGCATAGGGCTTATAACATGAAGCATAACTTAATGAAGAAGGGAAACACAAACATAAAACGAAGGATCTAATCACAATCTGTATGAGGATAATATGATGAATTATAACTTAATGTATAAGATTTTCTCGCCTCAGAAAATATAAAAAGCCATTATCTATAAATTAATTAGTTCACATCATATAATGGAAAGTGTTTGGTAATTATCTAGTTTAGGGGCTTTTCTGAAAAACACAATAAAAATTTAAAATTATGATCTATTTCTACTCTACTAATGATGCAGAACACGAATAGAATAGGGGCATTAACGTCCGACTAATTTCGTAATATGTGCCCACCTAACCTAACAAAACCTAACCCCACGATGGGCGAATCACTATTTTACATTTTTAAACTAACCTAGGATTGTTGGGTTTTACACTAACCTATGATGTTAGGGTTTTAAACTAACCTAGGATAGTAGGGTTTTACACTAACCTAGGATGTTTGGGTTTTATACTAACCTAGGATGTTTGGGTTTTACACTAACCTAGGATGTTTGGGTTTTACACTAAAATACGAATGTAGGATTGCAGGGATTTAAAGGAACCGTAAAACACACCAAAAGAATGTAAATTGACTCACCTAGGTAGGGGGCTGGTATAATTCCTCTTGACGTTAATAGACACAAACAAACATATTTCGCAATTTTTTTTTTTTTTATATGTTCTACTGTTTTAACACTACGGCCGCTTCAATATCAACTAGGTAAGCTATGCTGAATTCATTAAAACAACTTTTGTTGGCATAAAACGTTTCGTTCATAAACGTAAACAAACTGTCAGAAACAGTCATCTCACAAACTTGTTCAATTTTTTAAAATATGTTGCACTTATTTTAAAGCGATGCCCCTAGTATATTCGTGTTCTGCATCATTAGTAGAGTAGAAATATATCATAATTTTAAATTTTTATTGTGTTTTTCAGAAAAGCCCCTAAACTAGAAAATTACCAAGTGTTTTATTTGTAAACGAGCAAATACTGTCAGATATACAGCACAACAATTTCTAGTGAAGCCTGGGAAAAATGTGAACTAACATTCTTCTTCACTCTCACACATACCCTACCACCCAAAGACGTTTGCCTGGTCACCTTCTAGCCAGTAAACTGCATTGTCTACTACCTGTGAGTGCAGAGGGATTATGCAGCGCTGACAAAGGTTATGTTTCGGATGAATTCGCAGTGTTCCACCCAAGCAGAACACGTTCCCTGGCACATAATATTAAAGAAAGCGAGGTGATATCATCTACCAGGTTAACTCGGACGTGTGTGGGTGTTTCTTAAAACAGGGGTGCAGCTGTCAGCCACATGGCGACATCCCTCTACACTGCCACTAAGTACACATCGCGGATGAGCGGAGCTGTTAGAGCCACCCCTTATGCTCCTGCGGAATATAACACAATTTAAGCATGATAAGTGAACGACTGAAAGTTTACCTCTAGTGGGCCAGGCCCCGAAGCATTTATGTGAAGTGGGTTCTCTTTAAAGAAAAACACAAGCATTCGCTTCACTGCTTTATATAGAGAAGATCCGCTACAATCACACTTGTAGCACAGGGCTGCTATTTACCAGTTTAGCGAGCGTGGTGCCTAAGTCCCATCGGTAGTCAGTGCGGTACACAAAAAGCCAACAAAGGCATGAATAATTATAGAAGTCGTAGAGTCTCCAGGGTGCAACGATCCCACCGAGATGGTGCAGTTCACCCTGGGGATGAAGTAATCAAGAGGTTCCAGTTGGTTATAAACTATTTGAAGCTAATATCGTTCAAACAAAAGTGTGAAGTCCCCAGGTACATGAAAAGCATTACTTTCCAGGGAGAGGCAGTGGTGAAGCTCGCCGCTGTCTCCTATCCAATCATGAGGAAAAATATTATCCTGACCCAAAAATAAACAATGACAAGTTAACATAGGTACATAAATCCCTCCCATATAGCATATAAGCTCACTGCAAGCCTTGCACTTCTCTTAAATGTTATTTTCTGCGCAAGCCTAGCATAATAAGATTGCAACAAGCTTGCTACAAGGAATTGTATGAAGACTGGCGGAATTTTCCCCAACACTGGTGATGCAAGCTTGAATCAAGCTTCAGGTAAGGCTTATACNATTGTATGAAGACTGGCGGAATTTTCCCCAACACTGGTGATGCAAGCTTGAATCAAGCTTCAGGTAAGGCTTATACAGCAAGGCTTATATAATTATGTCATGGTTGTATTTCCTGTTCCATTGGTAATGCCTGATTTCCTTTACTTGCTGTGTTGNAAGGCTTATATAATTATGTCATGGTTGTATTTCCTGTTCCATTGGTAATGCCTGATTTCCTTTACTTGCTGTGTTGCTTTGCATTTGCTTGAATGTGTGTTTGCTACAGTTTTCCAATTTGCTGCGGAGTTGTTTTTAGCATAACCTTAAATCATTTCTTTCTGAAAAGGTAAATTACCAATTAATCTGTCTGTAATATCCAGTATATTAATTCCTGTGTTTTATGAATGGACTTGGTAAATCTTCAAGCTTGCAGCAACCTTTTCATGGCAAGGATGTATGTTTGCAGCAAGCTTGTAGCACGAATTCAAGTCTCCACCAAAAGAGCTTGCATCCAGCTAGTCGTGAAAACCCGGCTGGAAGCTTGTTGGGCCAAGCCTATTTTGTTGCAACTATTCGTATCATTTGNATCCAGCTAGTCGTGAAAACCCGGCTGGAAGCTTGTTGGGCCAAGCCTATTTTGTTGCAACTATTCGTATCATTTGGTAAATTTACATCAATATTTATTAATTGTATATGGCAAAGACAGCAGCCTCGATTCCAAACAGTTTAGAATANTTTGGTAAATTTACATCAATATTTATTAATTGTATATGGCAAAGACAGCAGCCTCGATTCCAAACAGTTTAGAATATTGCAAGTGATTTTTTGATCTTAGTTTAGTTTAGTATACTTCTTACATCCAAGTCAATTTGGATTGGGATTTGTCATATTATATACATTATAATAATTGTACGCATAATAATAACACAATAATAAAATACACATTTAACTTAACTGAGAATATATACATAATACAAGGTTAGAGTGCATAGCTTACATGGTAAATCATTCTTCCATCTTAATTTGTTTTAATTTTTTATAAATCGGTACCATAGGCCAATGCAGTAGCATGATGTGCCAATAACAAAAACTCGTAATGTTCCTGATGGGCATGCAATACTGATTTACATTGTTTGACTTTAATTTTTATTTTTATTAGATATAGTGCACGATTTCATACTCATCTATTTATCATACGAGGAAACCATCGAACCCCAAGTAAGTTTATGGTGTTGAATGGTGCATTCATCGTAGGAAGTTTTATAATTTGATAATATCATATTGTTCTTTAAAGTAGGTACTTGGTTAGTTAATAATTCAATCATGGAGAAATCCCAGGCTGGTATAAACATCAGATGTTGTATTTTAACATTACCTGAGCGGTCGGGGGTAAGTAATGCAGACGTCGTCCCGCAACTATGTTAAAAAAAAGTTAGAATATTACACAATATTCCTATTTCGAATAGAATGGGCNATGTTGTATTTTAACATTACCTGAGCGGTCGGGGGTAAGTAATGCAGACGTCGTCCCGCAACTATGTTAAAAAAAGTTAGAATATTGCACAATATTCCTATTTCGAATAGAATGGGCGCCAGCTCACTGGGTGAGCACGAAATCACAGTTCTCAGGATCGTGAGCCGAACGACCACGTGGTTGTATCCCCTGACACACACGGTACAAATGTACAGGAAAATGCATTATATATCCGGGGGATTCAGGCTCCTCAGCACGCCTTAGTATTACCTTTTTACTATATAAATGTAGGATGCCTCCTTGAAGCGTCTATGACTTCCTGGATAGTGACAGGGCCCAAAATACAACACTAAATGAGAACTCACAAGTTTCGTTTAACTCAAGTAAATTGTATTGCCGAATAGTGTACACAGTTACATATATACAATGCAAATTAAAGGGGACCTGACTCACAAGGCCTACCAGCGGCCATTGCTGTACAAAAAGGGCAAGAATGGCGTGAAAACTTACAATATTAATTAAACCTCCGGGGTCGGTAAATTGAGTTGACGGATGGGTGCTGCGAACGCGTGGAAGACTGTTGGTTAACTAAATAAAAGTTCCAGTAAATTACGTTAACCTATTGCAGCTAAGTGTTCAGAATAAAGNGGAAGACTGTTGGTTAACTAAATAAAAGTTCCAGTAAATTACGTTAACCTATTGCAGCTAAGTGTTCAGAATAAAGTATGAAAGTCCACGCGATGCAATGCATGTGCAGCACCTAAAACCCAAGGAATCAGTCTGCCAGGATTAGTGTGGGCGAACCGCGTCCTCGCCGAAAGCTCGCGCCATCCTGCGAGATATATTAGTTTACTGACCTCATTACATAAATACGTAAAACATACACACAATAGGATCCTTCAGCGTTCGGGATGGACATCCCTTTTATTGAGGAGAGTTCAGAGTTATTTCTTAAGCACTAATTTAAATACAAATCATGATTATGTGGTGCCTTGCATGGCATGTGGGAAATTTAGGTCTGTTAAGTTTTGGGGTACTCTATGACAGGAATAGTCAGGTTGAAAGAAAGACTAATTATTTCTTACACCACATATTGGCTTAATTAGAGACGCAATTACACCCAGAAAATTATATAGAACACTTCAAATACTCTAGCCTTGCTACTATACACATAATTAAATATGCACGTGGTGTGAATTTATTCTGCGATAACTTCGCAATCCCCTAAGGGGAAATTTCTCGAACATTTGCCAGTAGGCGATTAATTCTAATGCTATTTAATACACATTCTAACACTTGATTCCTATCCTAATTACACATATCTCTGTAGGGACACCACAGGCACTAGGTTAGAAATCTCGGTATTGGGTCATGACCTAGTGAATGATGCGGATATGCATCGGGATGGACAACGTGTGTTCCGCGGGCCGCACTGGTGCAGCGACTGTGGGCCAATGACGTGATGACAGCGGCTGTGCCAGACCACGCAGGAGTGGTCCACGTCAATTTGTAAGGTTAGGTTACCGAGACAGCAAACAAACTTGCAAAAAGCTTTCAGCCACCTTGACATGGCAAGTCTTCAAGCTTGCAGTAATCTTGTCATGGCAAGGCTGTATGTGTGCAGTAAGCTTGTAGAAAAAATTCAAGTCTCCACCAAAAGGGGTCATTCAAGCTTGTCGTTACAAGTCTGTTGCAAGCTTGCCATTCCAAAGCTGCTGCAAGCTCTTCCCGTACAGCAGATAATCACCCTGATGGACGTCACTCTCTGACATTTCAGGATATCCAAAAACATCCAATATTAGTAAAGTTACATTCAAAACACTACCAAAAGATATCAAAGTGTCCACCCAATATCCAAAATGTGATAGATATTTTGGATGACCTATATACATCTTTATATGTAGTCACTTACCTTGAGCAATGGCTATTTGTGGTCTTAATATCTAATGGATATCCAGTAAGTGGTATAAACTGGTATCTAGTACTGGAGATTAACTTTAGGACTTAGATGACTTTTAGAGATTGTTGATATAATTAGGATATCCAGTGGATATCCTGTGCTATGTGGGTTTTAGCGGAGATTTGAATTCTTGCTACAAGCTTACTGCAGATATACAGCCTTGCCGTGACAATGTTGCTGCAAGCTTGAAGACTTGCCACGTTAAGGTTGCTGCAAGCGTGTTGCATGTGTTTTTTTCTCTCTGGTCTTTGAAATATAAAATAAATACGATTTAAAGCTTTCCTTAGCTTGAATAAAGTCTTTCATTCTTTTTGTATAAACTGCAAAGTATGTGCAAAAAACTGTAAGCAAACCCACAAATGTACAAACACTGAAAATAAACATAGAATTACATTGCACACTCTCTAACATAAAATTATCCATTAAATTAAACTTTCTATGATAAAAAATATTGATCATGGTAATTTAAGTTTGTAAATTTAGGGGCAAAAATTGCTAGGGCCGTTTTATTACCATGGTGCCAAATGTTCTGCAATGATCCAGTACGAGATCTTGTTCATGAGACTATTAAAATAAACATTAAAAATTATCCTCTTAATTATGCAGTGTGCCAATTACTCGTGTAAAGAGTTTTCAGAAATGTAGGTGGCATTTCAGTGCAGTTAAATTCTTCCGTGTCGTCGCAGTTCTCTCTGAGATAACATTTACCCTTTCACAAATAATTATGGGGCACATTGTGCCATGTACAAAAATTAAAATAATTACAGTGATATCAAACAGGATAGCGAACATCTGTAAAAACTGAAATTATTTATTTTTCTGTCTGTTTGTTTAATGCATCTAAGTTGTAAGAATTTNATAGCGAACATCTGTAAAAACTGAAATTATTTATTTTTCTGTCTGTTTGTTTAATGCATCTAAGTTGTAAGAATTTGGAAAATTATGAGAAATGTTTACTTTTTTAATGATTTCAGTTCCACTTGACCGATGCACGAATAAAGTGACCAGAACCATGGCAGTGTAAATGTTACATTTAGCAGAAGAATATACAACGTTCACTGAAGTTNCACGAATAAAGTGACCAGAACCATGGCAGTGTAAATGTTACATTTAGCAGAAGAATATACAACGTTCACTGAAGTTATTGTAATGGGTATAGAAACCAGAAAAGGCCCCACGTGGGTTGGCAATGAAATATATATTACAATGTTGGTATTGTGAAGCCCCACTTTGATGGTGTCACAAATTATATTACAAGTTATGTAATGCCCCACTTTGGCGTTGGTGGAGCCACTGAAATGTATTGGGATATTTTACCCCCCGCATATAGCACCACTGAAATGGATTTACGTGTGTACATATGGTGAAAATGCCCCACGAGTGGGCTCCACTGCAATGCATATTAAAGTATGTATTGGAGTAGTTGTTAATGAACCAAGTTGTCATATAGATAACTTGTGTATTGTAGTGAAAATAATAGTACATCTTGTAGTTGAATGACCACAGTAACGAGAGATCAGTAACAATCAACACTAGCACCACTGAGCCTACTACCAACCAATAAAGCAGTTCAATTATTGATGAGCGTTTAAATATTGCATTTGAAAGTTCGGTGAAGAAACATAAGCAATCAATGTTCCGCCATAAGAATACATGCAGATCATTTTAAAATGCTCAACTCAGAATATAATTATAATTACAGTTGACATTTGGTAGCTTAAGGTAGTCTTTTCATACTAGGGAAAATAATATTCAATGCCCAATAATAAAATATATTACTTGGTTATATTCCATTAATCAGCAAATACCTTTTCTTGCCTCGGCTGCTCAGATTTATAGTATATTTAGATAGAAGCATTAGATCTCTACTTCTGAAGGCAAATTTTACAAAGAAGGCTTTATAGAAAGTGTTATGCAGAATTCTTGAAGACTAAATTGGAGAAATCATATTATATCGGCCTGCTGCCATCTGCAACTTATTTCAGCAAGAAGTTCTCGTAGTTCATGATAGCAATTGAATTGCTAGCCTTTTTATACCTATTAACTCTCCTGGCATTCTTCTCTTACGCCACTAGCACAATAACGCACACTGGCGGCATAAAAGCATGTCCTGAATAAGTTTTGACTTATGTATAGGATCCACCATAAATAACCAGTTTTCAATATATTTTCGATGAGCTTCAGGATTCAATATGCCGACTTAAAAGTTCCAAGAACAGAGATAATTTTTCAACACAGTCCTGCTTGAATTTGCCCTAGCACAATAGGCAAAGCACTTCCAAAAATTCCACCGCTGTTTATCATCACTGGGACGTTACTCCCTCGGCGCGGGGGAGGTCTTGTGAGGGCTCTTGTCTTCCCATTTGTATATAAAGTTCAAAACCCATGTTGGGGACTGCTAGCCCATCGCGCCTGGCTGTCGATGAAATTGATATACTGCTGCAAGACCAGCAGTCTGTTTTGTTATTAGGACACCTGTGTAGCGCTAAGGGACCTGGTGCCCATAACTGTTTCCTCTCCTTCACTGCCTGCGGGGAGGGGGGAGGAAATGAGAGGAATGGTTCCTAAAAACCCGGAATTTTGAAATGCAGGGCTTGCCGAGTACCGCCGCGAAGACTGGAGCACTTCGTTGTGGTTTTAGTTTTGTTCAAGCGGAATCTAAGCAGAAGAATTGCAGTTGTCTGGAAGTGGGTCGAGGAGGCAAGGCCTGCAATAAGTTACGATACAATGAAATTAACTAGAATGTGTATGTGTTTACAGTTGTTATTAATTTTAAGTTTGGCAGCAATGAGTAGTTATATTATTATATGACTTTAATAGTGTTAATTTATAGTAATTTAGAATTAAAGTATTTGAGTTAATGTTAACTGAATTCAAGTTATCTTTTTAAATATATATTGTGTTGTGTGTTGTTTGAATTTAACATTTAGTTTGTCAGAACCAACAGCGAACAGTAACATCAGTTAATCATTATATGTACTCTTGTTTGACTAGTAGTGTGTGAACGTGTTATGTTGCTGCTAGAGAGAAATACGAATAGCACGAAGGGGCGGAGAGGCGCCGGGAGCGATGTGCATGCTGCAGGAGCTGTGCTTAATCCCCTTGCTAAATATTACATATTGTACTATGCTGCCAACTACCTATCAATGTTTACTATATATATATATATATATATATATATATATATATATATATATATATAGTTTGAGCAATCTGTTTAACAATTATATCTTAAAAAAACTGCATTAAAACATTAAATTAATTTAACAATTCTGAATATTCCAATATGTGGTCATACTCAAATGCAATTAAAGTTGTAAACATTAAAATTAACATTTGCAGAACATTACAAGCTCATAGAGGAATTAAATAACAAAGAATTCTGCCACTAAAATTGCCATGAAATAATAAATAGAAACATTAAATTTGCAGTGGAAGTAAAGTAAAAAAACTACAGTTGGGCAGAAATACCAGATTATCTTACATTATCAAAAATGCTCCACCAAACGTTTGCTGAAATTTCAGTATTCAGGAAATTAAGCTAAAGTTTAATAATAAAATACTAAAATGACTATGATAAGTAATTAAGGTGCCTTTGAACTTTAAGAAATTATATCATATTGATGAGGACAAAATTTAGAGCATAACCTTCAAATATTTCAAGTATAGAACCAAACAAATAAAAATAATAAGTAGCAAAATCTACGAAATTTAACAATCAACTTCATGTCCATTCCACATACAAGATTTTTTTTAAACGGATATCTGGAGCAACTTTACCAATTAAAAGGAAGTGTTCATTATTACTTCCCTTCATTGTTACTTTGTAATTCGAAAGGTGGCACTACATTCATGGGTCGCGATGGTACGCAGCGCTCGTATAACCTCGGCTTCCTTCGGGCGTGGTCGGCTCACCAACCGCCGAGATTGCTTCTGTAGCTCGTGCAGCTGCTGGGATGGTGTGGTGTCGACGAGAGCTGAGCTTCTTTCTCCTTGCCGCTCGTGTATGTCGTGTCAGGGCAAGGCCAGTCCTCAAGCTGAAGAACTAATTAGTTTATTAGACATTTGCACTGCAATTAACCTTACTTGGCACAGTCTGAGCATAAACTTCACCCACCTTTTAGGCATCTAACCAAACTCGTTGCATGGGTGGTCTGATTGGTTATTTAATATGCCACTATAAACTTCCGTGTGCTAAACGAGTATTTAATTTACGTGTAATAATTGTGAGACCTGAAAAATCCAACCTGGTATCAGTTCCTCGGGGAATAACCACCAGAGAGAACTATAATTACGCCGACGACTAATAATGGAACATCTTAGATGAACTACTTCAAAACCTCGTGGAATTTCACCTCTAAAGATGTAATTGTCTGCGATCATCGGCTTGAAAGTGTTTACGTAAATTATTGATGAAAGCATGATGATTTGTGGTTAAAAATGACTGCAGTCGCAAGCCCAGTACAGCTCAGTGCATGACAACCAAAATGTAGGGCTTTCAAGAGAAACTGGGAGAATGCAGCGAGTACCATAGCGAAGTGTGTGTAGGCCAGGTTATAATACTTTTTCNGGCTTTCAAGAGAAACTGGGAGAATGCAGCGAGTACCATAGCGAAGTGTGTGTAGGCCAGGTTATAATACTTTTTCTAGGCAGACTCAGCTCGTTGTCCTCTTGGTAGGTTAAATAGAAAATCTCACTCCTTATAGCTTGCGTAATNTTTTTCTAGGCAGACTCAGCTCGTTGTCCTCTTGGTAGGTTAAATAGAAAATCTCACTCCTTATAGCTTGCGTAATGCAATATACTCGGCATTCTTTTTTTTACTTTAGCGCACGTTTCTTGCAAACAGTTTCTTCTCAGCTGCCAATAACTATATATTTCCGGAGTACTTGGGGAGAGGTCATTGCACAGGCGTGGAGAACATTGTTCCGGCAGCGGCATGGTACCTCGCGCCAAAACAAGCATCTCTTGGCTGCTACATAATTACAACAAAAAAAACCACAATTCCCCACATTAAATAAATAAAATCACTGACCCTCTCACTTTCCCAAATAAACAAATATAGCCAGCTGTCGGCCTTGCTGGGAAAGAAAAAATCCTGTCATCTAATCCTCTCCTGTGCTAGCTATTTTGACACTGTGTGTTAACTTATACTCACGCTATTGGAGCGTGATACTTTCTCAGTGATGTTAAGTTAAGATTACCTATTATTTTTTTCATTTGTAGGACAAGCAAGCTCGTTGCAGTTGGCCTTTATCCCACTTGACTTGTTACAACATATGGACCACTATACAGCGGTAGACGTTGATAAGGTCCCAATATTTGCTTACATTCACTGCCTTCACTAAATCTAGTTGGCCGACTTGAACTGTTTTAATTCACGGCGTCTCAGTAAATTTCTTTCTCTTCTCGCCTGCTAAATTAAGTCTCTCCTCCACCAACAATTTAAGCTCATCTCTCAATTCCCTCTCTTGAAATCGCGTTTCTTCCATTAAAACTGGCGGAACTGGTAGTTTGTCAGGGTCAAAAATGCTGGATCGCCGACCAGTCAAAATCTCCATAGGTGTAACTGTGATCGATTCATGAACAGTATTATTTAATAATCACTTCCTATAACTCCTCAGTCAGTTTAACTTGTACTTCCGTACCAACTTTATTTTCTGGAGACACAACTGTGAACTCCTGAGCGATCGCGACCCAACTTCACTTACTCCTACCAGTTAATTTTCCGTCCTGTCTTGTGTAGTTACCATTCTGTCTAGCGGAGTTGATATTCCATGTACCCCTCGGTGATGTGGGTACAAAAGCAGGTATGTGTGGGTCTAGCGGCTCCTGATTCGCAAAGCAACCTCCTCCAGGATGTATTGCAAAACCCGGATTGCTTTTCGGGCTAATATTCTGTTCCGTCACTGTAACCACCTGGGCTGCTTCAAAATTATGGTTAGTAATTTGGTCTTGTACTGGGACGCCTTCAAAGTGGGGCTTCACATCATACACGCAGATCTTAAACAGGGCTTTCAAAAGTGCTCAGTTTACCATGAACAGCTTTTAATGTTATTTATGCCATGTGGAATGTAGACGGGGGCCTTAGCACCCGTGGACCACTTTCACAGCAGTCACTCGCTACTCGCTCCGCCCGCCTCGGAGCAGTGTGTCCTCGGCCCACCACTCTTATTTTTGCAACTAGTTCCCAAAGATTGTTTGTAAAACGTAAAAAAAAATTTGTGTTTCATCGTAGAGAAAAGTCGTGTTAGCCAGTGAGACGTACGTCACATTGCTGTGGATTGCTCAATTTAATCAAATTAGTTCAATCGCGTATGTTATAACTCCCAACGAGCGATAGATAGGGCCACCTGTTTTTTTTCCTAACCTACACTAAAACTAAGTGTTATGTAAGCCTGCGGTATGGACGGGATTAGTGCGTCTCAGGGCTAAGCCCCATACGCCTACAAGGAAAGGAGAATCATGCAAGGAGACATGCATCGTGGCAGAGAGGGATTGGGCTGCCGTGGCCAGATTCTGGCCATGAGAACCTCCCTAAGTGTACTTATAACTAAACTACTATACTTAGAAGAGAACGGGAAAAACCAGTATAGTCACCGTAAAAACCCTTTCGACAGGAAATAATTAAAAATTGTTGCATGGATTACCAGATTTTACAAAAAATGCTACAGGAGACAAATGGGTGGGAACCATGCTTTTTAATTGTGGGTAGAGGAAAAAGCACTATTAGAGAGGGGGCATGTCATCTTTGTAAATATTTCAGGACTACTTGTACTCCAAAACACTAGGACTCAGATCCACTTTAGTGATTGGATGGTTTTAACTGTCGCGTATTGCCTGTCCGCGAATCATGGTCACTCAGTGTCGGAGTTACCTAATTCTGATTGGCCCAGTCAGGTAAGGAACTGTCTCCCGACAAAGACACGTGGCCNTTACCTAATTCTGATTGGCCCAGTCAGGTAAGGAACTGTCTCCCGACAAAGACACGTGGCCAATAACCAAAGGAACACCTGTACTTCCAAACAGACGCGAGAAAAAAAGGGCTGGGAGCAGTTGTATTCCAACTCGGGGAGAATCAGGANAACACCTGTACTTCCAAACAGACGCGAGAAAAAAAGGGCTGGGAGCAGTTGTATTCCAACTCGGGGAGAATCAGGAGCGGCGGATAATAGAGTTTAGTAGTGCAAAATTCTGAGACATAGAGCCTACTTCGAATACCAGAACTTCACACTCCGAACATACAATCGCAGTTTAGTATGGCTTCACTCCACGAAGGAAGCACATAGCAAATGGGCACGGTGGCCATAGCTTATCCAGCCGNTCGCAGTTTAGTATGGCTTCACTCCACGAAGGAAGCACATAGCAAATGGGCACGGTGGCCATAGCTTATCCAGCCGAT
This sequence comes from Clitarchus hookeri, assembly GCA_002778355.1. Taxonomy (NCBI): domain Eukaryota; kingdom Metazoa; phylum Arthropoda; class Insecta; order Phasmatodea; family Phasmatidae; genus Clitarchus; species Clitarchus hookeri. Next base: position 39,528 of record NQII01009991.1, read on the forward strand.
ACTGAAACTTCAGGTTGTACAAGGACCTCGGCTTTTGGTCAATTAATGTATTCACGTTAACTTCAAGATTTTCTGAAGCCCTGCTAAATATCTACTTTCAGGGAGCCGATTATGTATCCTTCCGCAGTATGTAAACAAAACATTGCCATGTGACACCTGTCAAACGTTTTGTAAACAGTGCCATGTGGGAACTGTCAAATATTTTGTAAACAAACAGTGCCTTGTGGGAACTGTCAAATATTTTATTAACAGTGTCCATGTGGGAACTACCAAAATTTATTTTTGAAGAGAAACAATGCCATGTAATCTTAACTGTCATATACTGTAATAAAATTCTCTAAATGTCTAAAAAATGCTAATCAATTTAGCGAAATGTTGTAATACATACAAAAAGGTAGATTGAAGTATATATCGGAACTGTTAATTATATAATTTAATTAAAGTTTACTTATTGTATTAAGATTTATTTACATATTTGCTGTAAGGAAAAAGTTAAATTTTACATAATAAACTTTTGGAAGTAGCACTCAGGTTAAAGATTTCACTGTGATAAATGGTACCGTATTTTATCGCATATAAGTGGCACATTTTATTAAAAAAAAAATTTATTGAAAACTTGGGGTGCGACTTATAAGTGAGAAAAATTCCTCCAGCCCCGCACTAACGTTTCATTTACTACGAATTCACGGCCCGCGGCTCGATTTCCAAACTCTTCAGCGAACAAAATCACTTTCATTTTGAAACCTGCGGTGTAGGTACATCTCTGTTCCATCAAGAACTGTCGCGCTTCTTCACTGCAACATAAAAACAACACTATGCGGCGGAAAGACGAGTCACGGCTAACATTTGGCACTGAAGAACCAACGCTAATGTGCTGCCATCTCTTGGTCTCCACAAAAAGCTTTCGAAAATAATCGATTATCAGTTGGCGGCGACCAAAATTCGATTCCTTTGCATTCTTTGCGAAGGGAATAACGTAACGGAAATATTCAAATGCCTTTCTATATTTTGCACGTTTATTTGATAAACTGCAGAAATAACAACGCTAATACTAAAATTACATCTTAACCTAGAATTATCTTGTAAGTAGAAAGAATGTGTTACGTTAGTTTTATAACCACAATTCAGCGTCTCCAATATGGCGTGGTTATACTTCTGAAAAAAACGTGCCCAAACGAACAAGATGGAGTGTACGAGTCCGCTGGACAACAACTGAAATTTATTTAATTTCAATTAATAACGGTGAAATCTTTACCCATGAGTGCTACGTAAAAATGTAAATATATAGTTTAGCAATATTAACTTTACAATTACGGCATTAAATTTATACATATTAATATTTAACCTACGAACTATTTCTTTTCAGCTATAACCAACATGTCCCTTCAAAATCCGTTGTTAATTCTTACGGACTTTTAACAAATTATTAAAATTTATTGAAAAAATATACTTAAAACTTAAAACAACCAATTTATATAGTGCTTCAGTGCTAAAAGCAAGACAAAACCTTTTTCCATATACCATTTTTTTATAACCAACTAGCGGACCCGACAGACTTCGTCCTGTCAAAAAGATTTGTAATGTGGCAGTTTTTTGTTCCTACGTATTTTATAGTCGGGGCAAAAAATTCTCCTGAACAGAACCGTCACCCTGGTGATAGGGCGTTGTGAATAAAAAATAATTAAATAAAACATATATAAGGATTTAAAAGTAAGTAATCGCTTTATTGTTAATCATGTGAATCATAATTATTAACAGAAATCAGTTTTATTATCATTGTAGTGCTTTGTGATATACGATGTTTTTTGTTTGATTACCTGGCGCATAGACAAACAAATCTGATTATTAGTTGAATGTCGCGCTCGCGCTTCACGCGTTTGTGATATCCGAATTCTTTCACGTTCATTTCCGTCGTCACGTTCTTGTGCAGTATGATTAGATCGGTAGTTAGCTTGGTTTGTAGCATTTCGGGTTCTTCTACCTAAATTGCTTCGTCTTATAGGAGGCATATCAAATTTGTCACTAAACACTAACTAAACAAACACTAACTAACTAAACACTCTGCACAAAACACGATATACGAATTTGTTTCGTGTATCAGTTGACAAAAGCAAACTCAGTAGATTAGCTAACAGAAAATCCAAGAAAAACAATACTTGTAGGTTGTAGGTACACCGGCAAATCAACATCGACAGTTTGTTTTTTTTTTTTTTTTTTTTTAATTTGATATGACTTGAAATCCTTTAAGCCGTACCAATGTTTTATTAAAAATAATAAAACACTTTTGGTAACGCGGTTTGTGTTTGACTGATGTAATGACGTGCCGAAAGTAAAACAAAAGAAACGCGAGTTTCGGAACGCGACATTAAACTCCTCCAACGATGTATTCTGTGCTCCAACGCACACACGCACACTGTTTTGATAGCCGCACGGGAAACTGAAACCGTTTAAAGTCAAATGGCATGTCGGTCGGAATAATTAGGATTCGTGGTATTAAAACGTCGTCTCTTTTAAACTTTCCTCCAAGAATTGTTGCTTCTATGGCGTTGTTCATCAGTTTTTTCACCTTAAGCCGGGCGCCATTACGTGTTAAAAGCATTTGTGACAATCGATTCCGTTGAATTTAATTTCGTTTTTCGCGTTACTCTGGAGTTTGAGAACACACTTACATTGCTTAAACAACAGTAAGTGCTTGTAATTTAATATGAACTTTATACAATAGCAATAAAGCTCAAATTGACTACGTTTTAGTTAGAAAACGTTTGTTTGGTAAAAAGAAAAGGGCGGTTTTTAGGGGTTTTCCGGCAATTATTCGAATTTTTCTCGCCGTAAAAACCATCCTTGAACTTCAACGAACATTTTAAAAAAAGTATTGGCCAAATTGGTCCAGGCGTTGTTGAGTTATGCGCTTACCAACACATTTTGCGATTCATTTTTATATTATA
>NQII01009992.1:0-18550 GCA_002778355.1 Clitarchus hookeri
CAAGCTAGAACTCAAAACACTTGCGTTTATATAACTTTAGCCGTTGGCCCACGCGGTATTTGACACTTCCTGGAGAATGCTGGTCCAATCATCGCCTTCCAACTGTGACAGCAGGCAACCAATGTGAAGTTTATATCGGCATATTTGTACATAAGACTGTAGAGTCTAGCCTGCAGTTCATTGGACTCGCGAATTTTCCCGGTCTCTACTCATGTCACTTACGTGGGCGGCGTAACCGTGGCTCAGGGTGGTCATAAAAATCCCCTAATTATCTACTGTAAGGGTCAGTTTCTCACAAGATATAGGGGCCACGGTGGCTGAGCGGTTAGACTGCTCGCCTCTCACCTGGGCGAACCGGGTTCAATCCCCGGCCGGGGTCACTCCCGGATTTTCGCATGTGGGAATCGTGCCGGATGATTAGGGATTGCAATCCGGCGTCATTTTCAATCCGACCGGATCCGACCGGATTCCCATCGATCCGGCCGGGTCCGACCGGATTGATCAAATCCGGATGATTTTTCCTTTTCGGTCAGCCGAAATGAACTTGTTAATAAGTTAATCGAGTGTATTGTATTTATGGGTAATTTATAAAAAAAACCTATATATAAAATCAACTTTATTTCCGATGTTAAAATTAGACAACGAGCAAACAATTAAAATCTAGTACAGTGTAGGTAATTAGTTAAATTTTAACTACAAATAACGGGTGGTTCAGTCTTCCTAGATTTCACTTTCACTGATATATCAATTTTAGTAAGTAACTTTATAAAATATAACACAATTAACCTTACGTAATTTACTGAGATCGCAATAATTAGATATTTTAGAATGCTAAAAAGTCTCATTCTTAAATTTATGACAGAAAAAAGGATCGTAGAAAACAAATAGTGTTAATTGTGTCATCTGCCAGTCGACTTCTAATAGAGCTACAAATATAGCCTCAGGCCGAAAAGGCCCTTTCAGCTTCTACACTTGTCGGCTTTATTGTCAGCAAATAATCATGAATAGCAGACAAGTATTCTCCTCGAACTCCTTCACTTTCAAATGCAGTCATTTCCTTTTTTAGTACTTTATCAAAATCTTTCTCTTTTTTAGTATGTATGGTATAGATAACACGTCGTTTCTTGCTGGATTTGTAATTGTAATTCTTCCTGTAATGTCAAATCTTTTTTTCAGTGATGGTGAATCTAAGTTCTTCTCTACTATTTCTTCCACGTTTTCGTTAGTCATCATCTTGAATAAGTCTTTCTAAAAAAAATTTCATTTCTAATCGTATGACTTTTTTCTTTGGTATAGTAAATGTATTATCAGCTCGGTTTGTATCTTCACGATATTTCTTTGGATTCTGTAAGTATATTAATATTCCTGTTACTACAGTGCGGCGTTCTTTAATCTTTGTACGTAGTGCTTCAGATAATTCAGTACTTAACACCGTGTCATGAGTGAGCAACTTCTCTAAAACAAATTTTAGTGTTGTTTCAGCAGTTAACAGGGTCGAATCTCTTCTGCATAGGGCCTCTGCAGCAAATTTAAATGGCTGCAAACTGTCAATCAAGTCTTTTATTTTCGACCATTCAAGGTCACTAAATTTTATGTCAGATCCTATATCTATTAAAGCTTTATCGATACACACTTTCAGCTTATAAAATCTTTCTATCATAGCCAGAAGACTATTCCAACGCGTGTGGCAATCCAAAATAAAGCTTAATTCTTTACCTGTATCTTCTTTCACATACTTTTGCAGATACATATCGTATTTAGTNGGCAATCCAAAATAAAGCTTAATTCTTTACCTGTATCTTCTTTCACATACTTTTGCAGATACATATCGTATTTAGCAGGCGATCTTTTGAACAGCTTCACCACTTTTCACACTTTTTGAAGGAGATCATTGTTTCTAGGAATTACTTCAGCCCTAGAAAGATAAGGATGACGAGCGAGGATCCGTTATTGTTACTGTAATTCCTTGTTCTTCAAGAGCATCATTCGTTGTGTCTTCGTCATCTGTATCTGATTCATTAGATGTTGTTGGCGATGTTGCTAGGTGTTATTCTTCCTTGTCTTCATTCTTTTTATATAAAACATCGACCACGGCTAATTGTAACACATGGGCGAAGCACAGTTGCTGATAGCAATTCATGAGCTTACCTACTGTGACCATGACACTTGCACCGTCAGTACTCATGCCAATAATATCAGTATCAGAATCAAGACCAAAGCTTTCTAAGCGGTTTTTTATTAGACTGATAGTATGTTCCGCAGTACACGAACCATGTATTCTAATCAAGCCCAGATTAAAGTGTTTTTCTTTTTGGTGTACATTTAAGTTCAAATATCGGTGATTTTCTTGGGACGTCCATTCGTCAAAACTCAAAGAGAATCTTTTTCCTTGTTTCTTAAAATATTCCAACTCAATTATCAAGTCAGCTTTGACGGTATTTGCAAAATTTGTAACTATAGATATTATAGTGTTTGGTGAATTAGGAAGTTGAAATCCGCTTTTTGAAAACAAATATCTCAAATCTGGCGACGTACAAAATAAACTGAGGGGCACGCCATTTTTACAAACCATTCTCGAGATCATCTTTTCCATCGAGTTTTCCTTTTTAAAATAACTGTCAATTGTTTTAGACTTTTTCTTGGGTATTTCCTCCTCACAAATAATATCAGCTGAATCAGTTTTTGATGTGGATGGTTTAGGAAATGAATTAGAATTTGGACGTTTTAATTGGCTATTTTCAGAACTTAGATCAATGCAATGCTTTGTTCTCAAATGTGTTTTTAAACCTTTATAAGAACCTTTACTTATTTTTAGTATGTTAGAGCACAATGTGCATTTCGCGTTCACAGAGTTGTCTTTTTGCATTTTTTTTAAATAATGCCATACAGTTTTCTCACTGTCCCCACCATAATCCTCCTCATTTTGGCTTGGTTTTGAAAGTGACATGTTTTGAAACTTTTGTAAACTATGCTAGTAGTACGAGTAGTACCTCTGTAACAAACGAAATACAAAACATATTTAATTACAATTTTAATTCAAATTTTCGTTCATTTACGTAACTCAACTCAATTCATTCCTAATAGTTCAGACGATTTGTGTGAAGTATCCGGCATTATTTATTTATTTAATAATCTTTTATATCATTCTCACACTCATAAGTGGAAGTAGTGGAACGTAACGTAAACATAATTCATTTATCAATTGAGCAAAAACAATGTCTATTTAAATAAAACACTTTTTAGCGGATACTCTCGCGGTTTATTTTTCATTTTATCCTAAATCTTAAATCATCAGTGATTGCGTAAATACAAGAAAAAAATGTCTATTTACTGACATTTTGACGAAGCAGCGCGACAAAACAAAACACACATTTGTTGACTCGAGCGAGTCGAATACTCGAATGATACTGAGGACTGAGCACGTGGCGAGACGCGGTGGCGCGGCGTGGTGGGGCGACAGCACGCACACGCACCACGCATTTCAAGTACAGTCTACTCATGCAACAGCGCGATTATTTAGCCAAAAATTGCTATCACCGGATCCGGTAAACGTTTAGTGATGCCGGATCCGCCGTAATATCGGATCTGATTTTCCGGATTGCAATCCCTACGGATGATGTCGCTGATCGGTGGGTTTTCTAGGGGGTTCTCCCGTTTCCCCACCCTTTCATTCAGGCGTTGCTCCGTCCTCACCTCAATCGCCCTCATCGGCTCTCAAGACCTNTCTCCCGTTTCCCCACCCTTTCATTCAGGCGTTGCTCCGTCCTCACCTCAATCGCCCTCATCGGCTCTCAAGACCTCGCTGTTAAGAGCAGCCCAAATCTCTTCACTCCCTCTTAACACACGAGTATACTTCCAGAACGTATACTCGCGTGTTCATTGCATGATTGTACACTCCCTGAACGATTATTTAGCCAGTAATAAACTGGAAGAAATGTCGATTGTCAGCAGCCAATGAGGAAACAGTTATGGCCCGAGAAGTCAGTTCGCAGAATTCGCGTGCATTTATACACTTGTTTTAATATAGTGCATTTTTTGCATAATGGCATGTCAAAATCACAATTTTAGTGTTTTGAGACCTACAAATAACAAAAATTAACTCTCTGAAATGAGGTATTTCACACTGAAATAAGACGCCATGAGTTACTTCAAGAAATAAAATCACGCCATGGAATAATTCTCGATTTAAAAAAAATTGTTTAAAATAAAAATATTTTTGCATTTTTTTTTNAATAAAATCACGCCATGGAATAATTCTCGATTTAAAAAAAATTGTTTAAAATAAAAATATTTTTGCATTTTTTTTTTTATTTGTAGCGTCTATAAAAATGTTTTAATAAATTTTGCTAGCAATGTTTTAAAACTAATTAAGACATNTTTTTTTTTATTTGTAGCGTCTATAAAAATGTTTTAATAAATTTTGCTAGCAATGTTTTAAAACTAATTAAGACATGAATTTTCGGCCACTCTTGTTAGATTCCCAGTAAATATTCTGTATTATTTATTTGTACGTCCCAAAAACTCTGAAATTGTGATTTTTACATGCCATAATGCAAAAAATATACGATCTAAAAACAATTGTACGCCAGGAAAGCTTGGTTACAAATAATATCTATAAGTTGAGAGGTATTTCATACATACAAAAAATAATAACTTTTTTTGGTGGCTAACGCCCTGAAACGGCGACCTTTTTTTGCACGGTTTGAAACGAGGTCATATAAATTAATATACATAATAGAGTGAATACTCTTGCAACCCACTTAGCCATTAGGCCTTCCGGGTCTCCTTTTTAGCTACTGTCTTTTCTTAATTATTGTTCTCAAAATCTTAAATGTTTATTATATTTTATATTTAATTAATTTAAAAACCGAACTGCCAAGGCAACGCTTAAACTTTCCCATTAAAATTCATATTTAAAATATTAACTTCACAACACGTTAAAATAATTATATTATTTCGATTAATATCGTAAAATTATTGAAATCATTCGAAAAATAAAATTTGTTTAAAAACTTGGGAAACAGGAGGAGCGGTGACAATTAGCCTGGCCTTCGCCAGTTACCACGGGGAGCCACGGGGAGCCACGGGGAGCCACGGGGAGGCTGTCACCCAGACCTTGCTCCTCCTGTATTTATATCTTATATATGATCTTCTTTGTTTTAAAAATATTAGAATATTAAAATGTTAAAATATTATAAAGATTTACAATATAAAATATATTAAAATATAAAATCCACTATTGCATATTACTACATATTAAAACAAAAAATATAATTTCATTATTACATATTAAATAATATACACTACCATTTTAAATATGATTAAAAAACATAAGAACACGTAAACTATTATTACTAATATTACAATTCGTTCCAACTGTTAGTAGTCAAATCCTGTTCCTACTCTATTACCCACTAAAAACAAGGTTTTCGCTGTTCCCTGACAGAAATTAATATACAAAATGATACTCAATTAGGTCAAATAACTTTGTAATGTGATATTCCCAACGACAAAATATGGCGAAAACATGATGTACAACTTATTTCCCAACACTATATCTGAGGGCATTACACCCGCGCTAATGTGTTATAGTTATTAAGGACAGGTGTTTTTCGCGAAAATATTTCAAGACCAGTTGTACTACAAAACCCTTTTGTTCATATGCACTTTCGTGGTGGGGTGATTTTAAATGTCACGTGCCTCAAGTGTCTGTCTGCGAATCATGGACGTTCATACCGGAGTACTTTATTACGATTGGCCCAGTCAAATAAGAACATGTCTTCCCACGTGGACACGCGGCCAATAACCAAAGGCAGTTGTGGTTGAGGACGTGAGATATTTAAGTCTAGCATGGCCATAAATATTTTCGCGAAATACACCTGTCCCTAGCTATAGTGGATTGTGTTTATTCACAGTAAACCAAAATTTATTGTAGGTGTACGATGCGGGTCAGTATTATGTGCTACTGTGTGAGGTTATATAGGTATGCAACTATTTACTTCTGACAGGAACACTCGCTCCCCCCCTCCACCCAACATCAACATCCTGTCTGTGCAATGTTCTCGTAACGAATTTCCGTATATGAGTGTACTGATAACAATTCTGCATGCCAAAAGCAACAAAAGGTTTCTTTGTTATAACACCCTTGAGCCAGTAATATTAGTTTAGCAATGGAGTGACCAATCTCTTGTAAGGAGATCAAGCAGATAGGTGACGTTGATTTAAGTACAGCGCCCAATGAAAACACGGACTTTGCTCACTTGTTTAAAAGGCAGTGCAGTCTATCCTGTCACCGAAAGATAACGCTGATTTTGCACTTCTCTAGTCATGAAATAAAACTGGAAATGAAGTCTTAGCAAAAAGCGAGTGTCCCTAGTTTTAGCCCATAAGGACCGTAAGTCGTATATACATTATCGACATTTCTTGTCGTCGGGAATCACCTGCCAAAATTGTTTGGTCTAACTAAGGGTCTTCCTGTTTATACATTAACCCTTTCAGTCGCCGTGTACACGATCTTGGACATGTTGCAAGTGAAGGATATTTATGGATGTCGCTGTACACAGGAAGGACTCAGTCCTCGGTGTGTTGGGAGTTGTCCTTGTGAGTTATCTGATTTGCACAGCGTTTCTGCTGCTCTCGTTTATGAACGTTGTTCACTGGTTGCGAGAACCACGCTTGACACAAGTACATCCACACCAAAATATTTCACGATTGCAGCACTTGGAGCTTGTAAAGTAATTCGAGACCAAAAGGGTTAAAATATGAATGTGTACAAAAGGCCTGTATAACTTTCCAGGGCTGGACAAAGGTCCTCTTTTGAGTCGCCGTGCCCAGCGCAACCATTCACAACGTCCGAAGAGAGAGAGAGAGAGAGAGAGAGGAAGAGAGACGGAGACGAGCAGCAGATAAGGACGCGAGGACCATTGTTCAGCGAATGCTCGTAATTACCTGCAGCAGGATGAATGGGAGGTACCAGCAGCTCTGTTGAGACTTGTGCAGACAGTGGCCCCGCCATACAACACGCGAGGCCGTCATCACAGAACAGGGAGGAGTCACTGCAGTGCAGCCAATCACGCCCTCGAGAGCCCTCTTCCTGTCTTCCTGCAGTTACATTACCGGTGACTCATTCACCGTCACCGTTCCTTTGTTCAACTACAGACTTAAGGTGAGGTACATCGATTGTCGTCTTCTGCGCATGTACCTAACCTGCATGAAAGCCTCGTCTACAACCAACTTGATGCTAAACGTTGAACGCTAAATGTTACCATAAGAAAGCTGGCGTCACTGCAATTGACAATAACAGGTATAAAAGTATAAAGAACGTAGGTGTGTATATGCTAATATTTTAAATTGTGTTTGTAACTTTAAAAAAAAAACCTTTTGTAAAAAACTGATTCAGCAGACTTCATACTTCCACTTAATTATTTTGAAATGCGTTTTGTGATATTTGTTTATTGGTTCTTCTGATTGGTTGGAGTTAAACGTTAAATGCAAAGACTCGAGTTTTGGCCAACTTTAAACGCGTGGCGCTTTTGACGTTCAGCGTCGCGGTAACGTTTAACGTCGGTTGTAGCCGGAGCCACGACTTCGGAACGCAAGGGCGGGGGAAACGGGGGGATTCCCGAAGAAACCCGCCGACCAGCGGTATCGTCCGGCCCGATTCCCACGTGTGCAAATCCGGGAGCGAACCCGCCGGTTCGCCCTTTTTGGGAGGAGGCGAGCGCTCTAGCCACTGTGCGGCCGCGGCCCCTTCGTGTCGCGAAGGCTTGTTATGTTGTCAGGTGTTGATTGGTGACTGGAGTTCCAACATGTTGCTGGTCAGTGCTGTCTTTCTCACTGGTGTGTGGGGCTGGAGTTAGAAATGCAAGCTGCTCATTTCTCCATTCTTAACGGGCCATATCTACCCAGCCGGCAGCCGTAAACTTCAAATGGGGAATCAATGTTAAACGAAGTCCCTTCTCATTGCGTCAATGGCGGGTGGAACTGGGCCTTGAGTGTTCCGTGGCGNGGGAATCAATGTTAAACGAAGTCCCTTCTCATTGCGTCAATGGCGGGTGGAACTGGGCCTTGAGTGTTCCGTGGCGATGTACACGGCGGAAGGTGTGCGTGAAGACGACTGCAAGTGTGTTCGTCCTCGGCGTCGTCAGCTGGTGGGAAGAGGAGGGAAGGGGGGTGTAGAATGGACGCAGGAACTAGGGGTGTGTTCCCACAGCGGGGAGGAAGTGGTGGGCACTGGGGCGTAGCCTGGGGAGACGCCGCCAGCCCCACAGCTGCGCCCTCGCGCACCTCCTGCAAGGCTAGCTAAGNCACTGGGGCGTAGCCTGGGGAGACGCCGCCAGCCCCACAGCTGCGCCCTCGCGCACCTCCTGCAAGGCTAGCTAAGGTGTCTTCTCCCGTTAGTAGACACGTGCAAAATTCGGGTTATAGTACATTCGAGGTTTCTTCACACTTTTTGAAAACCAGCCCGTGTATGATGTGCTTGCTTGTTTCCTGAATACATCATGTATCACAAGCGTTTTATACGTGTGGCCACATAAGATACATTATTTGTATTATATTTAACTTCTACTTATATTTTATTTATAATTTATTTTATTTTATTCATAATTAATATGAATAAAAGCAGGGAGAAAATAGGTGTGTTAGTAATGCCTAATAATAAAACGTTTTTTTTTCCCCAGAATATCATTACAATGAGTGCGCACGAATGCGGAGTGCTGTCTCTATGGTGTAATTTTCTATACTCGGTTAAAGTTTTTTTGCATGAGGCGAAGGAATATTTCGGAAGTAGAACTTTAGCAGGGCTTCCGAAAAGTTGGAAGTAAACGTGAACGGAATTTGTTATAAACACGACGAAATTCCCTTTGCACCATAACAATGAACTTCAAATCGGTGTACTACACCACAACTTGTACCTTCCCTTGAACTGACGCCATTTTGTGCGCGGAATGCCATCAGCGCCAAACGCACCTCACGTCGGCTGTAAGCAAATTTAGGCGGTAATTTCTCCTCCCGTTCTACCTAACGGTCACGTCAGACCTGAAACAAAAATTAATTTACTGCTGGAAAAGGCACGGAAATTAGGTCGTTTAGATGTGGACATCCTGTATTGCACGGGACCAACACTTGCAGGATGCACTTAGTATGGTGTTGGACCACCATAGCACGGATACAAGCGGCGATACGGTCGGGCGGAATAATACTGAAATTGGTTTGGCACAATATATAGAATTACAATTCTCATAGTTACGTGGAAATTGATATTAAAATTGAATTTCCCACTTCTTGGACTTTCATTAAACCATAACATAAATAGTTAGTACACCAATATAAAATCCTTTAACAAGCACAGCATTTTTCAAGAAAATCTTTGGGAAGTAGGGAAATATAATAATTACTGCAGTTGTTTCTAAAAAAAAGATATTGGTACTTAAGTTAAAAAAAATTTGCTTGTTGATTTTATGAACATTTATTGTATTTATAAAAATGATAACTTTCGTTGCCGAGATGGATGTGAATTAAATAAAATATTGGGGCGAGAGAGAAATATTTATGGTGTTACAAGTTTTTGAGCCATAAACTGTATTCATTATTGAAATTCCTTATCTGACAAGGCATAATGTATCACTCAAGGACTACATAAGTGTAATATCAGTGGAGCATCTTCATTGTCTTTACTGCGTGGAATAAATGGTAACTAATTATTGTTTATTTTCTGAGAAAAACTACAATAGCGACGGTTGTAAAGGAAGTCAAGCGATAATAGTTTCTAGCATATAATTAAATAATGTTATGTGCCCTAAAAAGGTTCTATTTTCCAAAACTAAACGCGGACATAAATAATGGTAAGAAATATGTACATTCAAGATGGCTTCCAACTCTCCCCCTTAAAGTACTTGTAAACATGTTTTCTACTACATATAACCAGAGTTATTATTAAACTGTTCTTGCATGATGATTTATGGGAGGTAGCAAAGTGTGCTTTCTGAAGCATCAATAGTGAATACACATAAGTTTGAATTAAAAATTAACTCTTCTCGACTAATATTTTATAACAATTGAAACAAGTAAAATCAAGCAAAATATTCTACAGTGTTACAAATTATTGCATTCTTCTTTCATATGCAACATAAATAGTATATTTCTGACAATTTAGTTGTGTTTGCACTGCTGTTTAATGAGTTCTACACGTTGTACAATCGCGTGCTGTGATATGTTTGATGTCAGAATACTTTAACCTTAAATTTACTTGAGTTTTTAATCAAATCTAAATTAGCGACCACCTCGCTGGATATATGTATGTATATATATATGTGTGTGTATGTATATATATAATCTTAATACAGGTAAGCCACTAACTTCAAAACTTTGTATTAGATTTTCACAGTTTCCTGTGGTCGACAAGCTGTTTAAAAAAAAAATTCTATCGAAAGCAAACTAACATTTAAAATATAAAAAATAATAAGGAAACGGAAACTATTATTACCACATCTTGGCCAAAAAAAAAGGCTGCAAATCGTAAATCGGGTGATAGGATACGCCTGCTACTCCTTCCGCATGCAAAAAAAACTTTCGTGACTTTGTTCCGCCCACGAGATTAAGTATAGACTCGACTTTTGGCGTCATTAAAGCTCCTGTTTATTGGTATAATTGCACCTCGTAGCACATATATCAAAATATATATTTGCGTTTCTTTATTAACTGGCATGCATTAAGTCATAGGATACTGGTCAAGTATCGTGCAGGCCATCCTCTAGCCCGGCCAAGTGCAGCAACTCGTCGTGACATCGACTCCGCAAGTGGACGAAACTCCTGTGGAGAGACGTAGGCCCATGTCGTCAGGATAGCTATAGTTCATTCCCGGTTACTTCCAACTTTTCTAAAGCCNAAAGTTTTTTTGCATGAGGCGAAGGAATATTTCGGAAGTAGAACTTTAGCAGGGCTTCCGAAAAGTTGGAAGTAACCGTGAACGGAATTTGTTATAAACACGACGAAATTCCCTTTGCACCATAACAATAGACTTCAAATCGGTGTACTACACCACAACTTGTGCCTTCCCCTGAACTGACGCCATTTTGTGCGCGGAATGCCATCAGCGCCAAACGCACCTCACGTCGGTTGTGAGCAAATTTAGGCGGTAATTTCTCCTCCCGTTCTACCTAACGGTCACGTCAGACCTGAAACAAAAATTAATTTACTGCTGGAAAAGGCACGGAAATTAGGTCATTTCGACGTGGACATCCTGTATTGCACGGGACCAACACTTGCAGGATGCACTTAGTATGGTGTTGGATCACCATAGCACGGATACAAACGGCGATACGGTCGGGCGGAGTAATGCTGAAATTGGTTTGGCACAATATATAGAATTACAATTCTCATAGTTGCGTTCAAATTGATATTAAAATTGAATTTCCCACTTTTTGGACTTTTATTAAACCATAACATAAATAGTTAATACACCAATATAAAATCCTTTAACAAGCACAGCATTTTTCAAGAAAATCTTTGTGAAGTAGAGAAATATAATAATTACTGCAGTTGTCTCTAAAAAAAAGATATCGGTACTTAAGTTAAAAAAATTTTGCTTGTTGATTTTATAAACATTTATTGTATTTATAAAAATGATAACTTTCGTTGCTGAGATGGATGTGAATTAAATATAATATTGGGGCGAGAGAGAAATATTAATGGTTTTGCCAGTTTTTGAGCCATAAACTGTATTCATTATTGAAATTCCTTCTCTGACAAGCCATAATGTATCACTCAAGGACTACATAAGTGCAATATCAGTGGAGCATCTTCATTGTCTTTACTGCGTGGAATAAATGGTAACTAATTATTGTTTATTTTCTGAGAAAAACTACAATAGCGACGGTTGTAAAGGAAGTCAAGCGATAATAGTTTCTAGCATATAATTAAATAATGTTCTGTGCCCTAAAAAGGTTATATTTTTCAAAACTAAACTCAAACATAAATAATTGTAAGAAATATGTACATTCAAGATGGCTTCCAACTCTCCCCCTTAAAGTACTTGTAAACATGTTTTCTACTACATATAACCAGAGTTATTATTAAACTGTTCTTGCATGATGATTTATGGGAGGTAGCAAAGTGTGCTTTCTGAAGAATCAATAGTGAATACGCATACGTTTTAATTAAAAATTAACTCTTCTCGACTGATATTTTATAACAATTTAAACAAGTAAAATCAAGCAAAATATTTTACAGTGTTACAAATGATTGCATTCTTCTTTCATATGCAACATAAATAGCATATTTCTGACAATTTAGTTGTGTGTGAACTGCTTTTTAGTGAGTTCTTCACGTTGTACAATCGCGTGCTGTGATATGTTTGATGTCAGGATACTTTAACCTTAAATTTACTTGAGTTTTTAATCAAATCTAAATTAGCGACCACCTCGCTGGATATATGTATGTATGTATATATATATATATATGTGTGTGTGTGTATGTATATATATATATAATCTTAATACAGGTAAGCCACTAACTTCAAAACTTTGTATTAGATTTTCACAGTTTCCTATGGTCGACAAGCTGTTTAAAAAAAAAAAATTCTATCGAAAGCAAACTAACATTTAAAATATAAAAAATAATAAGGAAACGGAAACTATTATTACCACATCTTGGCCAAAAAAAAAGGCTGCAAATCGTAAATCGGGTGATAGGATACGCCCGCTACTCCTTCCGCATGCAAAAAAAACTTTCGTGACTTTGTTCCGCCCACGAGATTAAGTATAGACTCGACTTTTGGCGTCATTAAAGCTCCTGTTTATTGGTATAATTGCACCTCGTAGCACATATATCAAAATATATATTTGCGTTTCTTTATTAACTGGCATGCATTAAGTCATAGGATACTGGTCAAGTATCGTGTAGGCCATCCTCTAGCCCGGCCAAGTGCAGCAACTCGTCGTGACTTCGACTCCGCAAGTGGACGAAACACCTGTGGAGAGACGTAGGCCCATGTCGTCAGGATAGCTATAGTTCATTCCCGGTTACTTCCAACTTTTCTAAAGCCCTGCTCAAGTTCTACTTCCAGGATATAACTCCGCCTCGTGCAAACAAAGCTTAACCAAGTCTAGCAAATTACACCAAAGGGACAACCCACCGCACTCGTGCTCACTCGATGTATATTATTTTCAATAAGGACTACTTCTTACTAGGTATTACCAATACACCTATTTCCTCCCTGTTTTTATTTATATACAATATAAATGTAAAATATCATTTATACATAAAATTCAAGTAAAGATTCAATTAATTAAGAAATAAGATATTTTTATGTTAACAGAAATATAAAACGCTTGTGATATTTGACACATTTAGGACATAACCAAGCACACCATACGTGAGGTGATATTTCAAAGTTTTGATTCAAACAGTGTGGAGAAACCGTGAATAGATTATAGTTAGGGCCACCCGATTTTCGCGAAAATATTTCCTGACCAGTTGTATTTCATAACACTTTAGCTCTGATCCACTTTCGCGACTCGGTGACCGACGTGTTCTGGAAATTAGGTGTACACCCACGAATCACAGACATTGAGTGCCGCAGTAACCTATTTCTGATTGGCCAGCCAAGTATGGAATCTTTCTTCATAACGACACGCGGCCAATAAGCGAAAGAAAATTGCTGATAGGTTAGTAGGGTGTTGAAGTATAGCATGCGCGGAAATATTTTCTCGAAATTCGAGTGTCTCTTCTAACTAGTCGTGGAATATTTTCACGAAAAACAAAATGGCCGCGGCGTCTGAGCGGTTAGCCCACTCGCCTCCCACCAAGGCGATCCGGGTTCAATCCCCGGCCGGGTCAATCCCGGATTTTCGCAAGTGGGAATCATACCGGACGATGCCACTGGTCAGCTGGTTTACTCGGGGGGTCTCCTGTTTCCCCCGCCCTTTCATTCCGGCGCTGCTCCATACTCACCTCAATCACCCTCATCGGCTGTCAAGAGCCTCCCAGATCTCTTCAATCACTCGCGATAAGCAGGTGGCTACGCGTGATAGGCTGAGGCCGGGAGAAGGCGTGCAGCGACGTAATGCAGAAGCAGGAGAAGAAAACCGTTGGGGAGGATGTTAGGCGCACCTGCGGGCATTCTTGTACGACAGTTGGTGAAAACGTTGGCAACTCGCGGCGAGGAAGCTAGGTGGGTGCGTTGTTAAAGAGCTTCGTCGCCGTCCATCTGTGCTAGCGCTGCTCCTGCTTCGCTGTTGCATTGTGGGTAATGGCCTTGTACGTAACCGGCGCACAGGTGCGTGAGGCCCCGCGCGCAAGCACGGCACAAGTACACGCCAGACTACAACGTTCGCGCTTGTCCCTGCAACGTGTTTTCGCTAGACGTTGACGTTGCGGTCTATACCACAGCGTCAAGTTGGGTTTACCATAGTAACATTTAATCGTTGTGTATGTACATGTTTACGATTATATTTGCTCACGAAAATAAGCTTCTCTGATAGAACATCTCTTCTCTGAAGTATCCTCGGCTTTATACGAGATTAGGTTAGGAACCAAAGTAAACAGGGCAGGTTTACGCAAGTTCTTATTGGCTGGAATTAAGAATTATCAGGTGTAATGTGAATCGTAAATCAATAAGACGTAGTTCCGAGTGTGAAAATCGCGGTTACCGCATAATTATTAACGCATAATTTTATTTTATTTTAATCTTAGCTTTCGATTCGGTTTACCATCAATTCCTTGATGTACACTCTAAAATTGAAACAGTTAAAACTTCTTCAAATCAGCGCATTTGACTGCAGATCTGTTGAAACTGCTCCATTTGAATCAGTATAATTCTACTGATCACTTTAGGTGTCGATATTCACTGATTAAGCAGTGATTACTACTGATTCCTAGTGAGTTGCACTGGCCTAGCAGTGAAACTCAGTGCGTTCCATTGCTTCGCCAGTAAATAACAGCTCATTAACTTAAGATTCAGTAAAATAATTATATCGATTGAAATCACTGATTCAGATTTAAATTTTAAGATACTGTTGCACAGAACGTGTATATAAGACTATGATTTGTAACGAATGTACTCGTCTTTATGTTCACCCAGTTACACACGACTGTAAATCAACTTTATTTTGGAGAAGCGTTGCCCAAAACTATTAATTAAATAACATGTTGTTACGCGCTTGCCGCTTTATTCCGCACGAACGAGTGCACAGAGCAGTTGCATGATAGCGACAGCGGCAAGTCAATGGAATTTTCTGAATGACAGGCGAGTAATTAACCAGGAACTGCGTATCTGTTACAAAAAGCGAGCCGACACAATAATCACTTTTGGGGAGCGCACTGCTGACCTGGGTTGTATTGAATTTCTGTATTTATCTGAAGAATTTTCTAGTGGTTTACTGGCCTAGTTTATTTTAACATGATCAGAGGTGCGTTGAACTTTCTAGATGAAGGCCAGCGGCTATAAAAAGGGCGTCGGGCCTCCAAGCCGGGAGTCGTTGAACGGATGAATGGCTGAGTTTCAGCGACAGACGACGAGTGGCGAGAGAAGTGACCAGCGGCAAGGAAATCTGCGTCTGCGGCAGGCAGACTGGACTATTGGACTGGACGCGTGAGTGAAAGACATTACAAATGATTGCAACAGACAGGCTGAACGTGAGTTAATGATGAGTATGAGTTAATTGACTGTAACGAAACAGAGACATTGAGAAGGACGTTAATTAGAGTTGAAAAGGAAATTAAATATTGCGCTCACTGAGAAATAAAAAGAGTAATATTGGAGATAGATAGTTTAATGATGTAAATAATAGCTATGTAAATCAATTCTAAATCAAATTTAGTTCCCCCTCCATCCCTCACGAACTGAGATACGCCCCTCAGGCGTCATGTAACAATAGTTTAGACGTATTTTTAAACTGTGTGGGAAAAAAATTATAAACGTAACTTTCCTTTGCAACTAGAATTATTTATTATTCCTTTTTACTCCTGTAATGGGGCCGCNGTGGCCAGCTACAAGCCAAACACGCAATCTTCTTATTTTCACCCCCGCGCCTATGCCCTTTCTAAGTAATGGAGGTGTGTAAGTATTTCCTTTAGCATATCATTGTGTTTTCTATCTTATAGTTTTCCTTCCTTTGACTCTCTCGGGCCACGTAACTTTCACAGTTTGTTTCTACTACTTTGCATACCATCACCGTTTGATTGATTATTGTTGTATATTATTACAAACCGTATTTTATTTTACCACCAAGCTGCTCGGAGGGTGTGTGGCGCTGTTGATCCTGCCATCCACCCTGACTCTCCCAGCAACCTGTCCTTTATTCTCTTCATTCGAATGAATATATTTCTACTCTGCTTTTCTAAGCCGTTGTATGGCGGATCTACAATTTATTAACTATATACATCCCTTCGTTAGGCTGCAGCCGGGACCCCTTTTCGATCCCCCTCCCCCCGCATATACAATCCTTCAGTCTGGTTTCTCGTCATTTAATTCTCCTGTTCCATTGCCAAGTCCGTATATTTCCACTCTCTGTAATCCTGGTTCCTTGCTTAGGTCATTGTTCCTCCGTTGTTGCCAGATCTGCATCGTGTCTTCTAACTTATTCAGAGAGTCCAGGGGTGGGAGGGGAGGCGAAGCACCTCAGACTCATCAGTTGCCTTCTGACGAATCCTTTGGAATGTCACGTATTTGCAGTGGATTACCCAGACTGTGTAGTGGGGGGTTTGTTGTATGACGAGAGAATTCTTCCAAATCGATGTTAACTTCCCAACGTCTGAACAACAACAAACGTGTCGGCAGGCATCGCAACTCTATATATACTTTCTCCCATCACTCGTAAAATGCTGTCCGATATTTTCTAAGACCGAAAGAAAACTAATAACCTTTAATAGTTTCGGGCTACGAACTCGGGTCCCTACGCCATAACTGACAGTTACAGACTGCTTAAAAATTTGTACGAGTTGCGCATAAATACTAAACAGTGTACGAACTGTTCTAATAAGCTTAAAAAATTACGTTATTAATAAAATTTCAAACCTCGTATTTCATCCCGACTCCAGAATAATTTTTCTAAACCTTTCTTTTCGCCTCTATTATATATTCCTGCCATCACTGGACAAAACTACCTAATTTTTTCTAAATCCGATAGAAATCCATTTTTTTTTTTTTAATAGTTTCTGGTTACGAACTCGGGTCCTTACACCATGCCTAACCGATCGATATTGCTTAGGTGTATAAATTACGTACGTATAAGAACATAATTAGTCAGGAAATCACGTACAAAGTACGTTAAAATTAATTCGAAACGCGTGTCATTAATAACATTGCAAACCTCTAATTGCATTCCGACTCCAGGATTATTGCGTTTCACCTTNTATTTCATTCCGACCCCTGAATTATTCTACTAAAACTCTCATTTCGCCCTCATTATATATCCCTCCTATAACTGGGTAATAACAGTAAAAAAAATTTCTAATTCCGATAGAAAATTAAATTAATATTTTTATGGTTTCGCGTCTCCAACCGGAAGCCCTACATGTCTAAACAATGGATATTGCTTAGACATATATCGGGCGTATGTTATCAGTCAGAAATTCGTGCACGAACTTCGCTAATAAGCTTCTGAAACTCGCACCATTAATAAAATTGCAAACCTCTAATTGCATTCCGACTCCAGGATTATTGCGTTTCACCTTCACTATATATTCCTGAAACCCCAAACCCATCATAGGGTAAAAAGAGCAAATTTTTTTCTAAGTCCGATAGAAAATTAACATATTTATGGTTAATGGTCTTGAACTGGAGGCTCTGCGCTTGCGTAAACGATAGATATGGCTTGATGTATACATATATTAGCTGCGATGCATACTGATGCATTAGTTATTGTTCATACGTTGAGAAGTTAACATCAATTTGGAAGTATTCTCTCGACATACAACGAAGATGAATTGTGAATACGAAACTATACGCCAGTTAATAACAACACTTAGAGTAATAAAGTTATTGATGTGCAAATCACTACTTTTTAAAGTTTTAATCTGTCACTAGAAAAAACATGCGTGATAACACAGCGAACTCGCAGCGCCCCCGGTTTTCAATCCGGGCCTCTGCTTATAACGATAATTATGTTAAATCCCGAACAACTTTGAACGAATTCTTGGTTCGATCTTCATTGTATAGCAGGCACGTGATTTGAACTGGGCTACTTCTGCTTTCTGTTTCTACTTTTTATTTTCGAATGAATGTCAAACCGTATATTTTAACAAAGACTATTGTAAAATAAATATATTCGAATAAATGTTATGTAACAATTATGTGGTTATAAATAAAGTGTTATTACTTGGAGCAGTGATATTTCGTGAAAATATTTCGAGACAACATACAGTTCAAAGCACTGTAGGGTCGTCCAGCTTCTTTGACTGGCTAAAAAATGTTCTGACCCGCGTTAACAGTTTGCGCACGAATCACGAAGGTTCAGTGTCGGAGTTACTTAGTCCTGAGTGGCTTGGTCAAAGACGGACACGGCACCAGCAGCCAGTGGAGGTATAACAACAGCTGAGGTGTGTATAT
>NQII01009992.1:20539-42702 GCA_002778355.1 Clitarchus hookeri
AACTCCCAGACTGCCAACTATTTTACATGTACTATTAAACAAAGCGTACCTTCAAATTGGATTTTGACCCTTATATGAGCGTGTGTAAGCCATCCTATGTGCTGGCTGCCGAATCCAGTCCGTCGTCACTTGACATGATGAAACGCTCTTGAATATTATTTTTACATACGTTTAAAATGCAACGCTTAGTGCCCTCAGAACATTGCTGTAAAAATATATTTTACAATAAGGATATTTATATAAACATTAATTAGTTTTTGCATGATGAATTCATAGATATCCTGAGGCCCTATATTATTTTTAATAAAATATTTATTATATATGTTTATAAAATTCCAATATGTCATCACTAAAAGCACGAGTTATCAGCATTTTTGACGCGAAATCCGAATTATTTACGAAAAGACGAGGCTGGGAATACACTACTCGCCATAATTACATCTTCAAAAAATGATAATGCATATATATGCCTATAAAAATATGATATTACGCAAATAGAGTGGGAGATGTGGTAGGAGGTTTGGGTCGGCATTAACTGCAAAATAATGAGCGCCGGTGAGGATGAAATGAAGGAAATCTGGAGAAGTGGTGGAATTTGAGGGTTCGGAAAATAGGAATGCCCTGAGAAAACCCTCTTCCGATGGCAACGTCCACCACGTTTCTCATATACGTAATTCCTGGTGACCTCGTCGGGAATCGAACCTAGTATTGATTGGATGGAACAGGTGATTAAATTGATGTGGAACAGGTGATTTAATTTATATGGAAAATATGTAAACAGATTATACTCATTACGTGAAAAATGAGCGTGTTGCTGGAAAGATGTTACATCAGCGGTATGGAGAGTGTTGGGATTCTGATTTTGTATTATGTTTGTAAAATGAAGTATGCTATATATATATATATATATATATATATATATATGATATAAATAAAATAATATGTTTTATTTCTCGTTCGTGTTGTACCCTACCTGCTTTCCTGATATAGGGAATATGGTAGTCTTGGTTTTCAGTTCTGCCACTACATGTCGGCACTGTAAGTAAGCATGGTAATGAAAATAAATGAAATTATGTGGCCAAAATATAATGTTATTACCTAAATATTTGCTGTGATGGCCTATCACTGAATGTGCACAATCAATGATATGTTAACAGAGGTATATTTTGAAATGAAGTGCACAAAAAATGAGAGAGGATTGATATTGTAATACATTGTCATCAGGTTGGACGCAGAGGAGGGCGAAGGTCGAGCCAGACCTGACACGTAAGAGCAGTGCGTGAAGAGGTGTTGAGGGAGAGTGGTAGAGGCCCGCGAGTAAAGGAAGCGAGCCCCCCCCCCCCNTTGGAGGCTCGTTCTTGCAAATGGGGAGCTCGGGGCTTTTTTGAGGAAAAAACGGGAAATTTTGAGGGGAAAAATGGGAAATTCCAAGATGGCGGACGGTGCCACAGCCCCCAGCCCTTGCCCTGCCCATGAGCCTACTACTGTAATGTGTAGTAAAACCTTAAAAATAATAATAATAATGTACTCTACGAAACAGCAGCAGTAATTTGTTTCTCGGTCACCGAGTGTATTTACCGGAAACCAGAACGTCAATCTGGAAATATACGAGGGAGGTGGTGTAGTCCTGATTATATTCACGCATTTCGACTCCTGCGGTAAATGTGTTCGCTACCTGGTTGTTAGTTCCGAATATTGTTTATGCGTGTATGCTTACTACGCACATACAGGAAGTAAGCGTGGAAACCGGACAAGTTTTACGATAGAAATATGCACGACAAAGCTTGTTTCATAATGGTGGCAACGTATTTTCACAACGACTAATTTTTATTAAGACATTTAGAACCATGCCTGAGTCTAGCTCGGGTAACGGTCATATGGCGGTTGTTCTACCCTTGAAGCTATAATTCTCACAGATGTGCTCCCATTCCTTCGCTAGAGTATATGATGATATATGAACACTACGAAACATCAGCTATAGCTTTTGTGAGAAAACAATGTAATTCAGTGTTAGTTACCAAAATGAACATAATAGGCTATACATCGTATAACACATTACAAGTCACTGTGGTTGGGACACAATCAGATCGCCTACTCACTGGCTGACAGCTAGCCAATGACGGGTCTTGTAAGTATGGTAAGCAGTTGGCTTGTTATACGGACTAATAGGACGCTAGCAAGTGTAAATGCGCAAACCAGTAGCACTGGTGCTCTTATGGTCGCGTATATAGACCATGCACTTATAGCTTGTCGTGAACTGCCAGCAAATACGCTCGTGTTAAGTAATTTCAAATGTACTCAGTCAAACCTGCCACCTTTTACTTGTTTTCAGGTTGTAGTCAACTGCATTTAATTAGAACACCGGGGGGAAATTTACATATTTTACAACATTCTTTTTTGTGTGTTACACTTTACCCCCAGTGTCCCAAGAAATTACAGTTTATAGTATTTTGAGACATTTTGGGGGGGGGGAAAGTTTTGTTTTTGTTTTTGCATATTTTTGTTGAGTTTGGTTAATTTTTCCGTGCAGAGAAGAAAATACATACAACCACAAAATTAGAAAAGTACACATTGACGTGAATGAATGGAGAAAGCCATTTTTACGAGTGACGTTATTAGAGGACAGTAGGTAAGATTTTCAAGCGCGCGGCACTGTGGAATAAACAAAAACCTAGTATTATCCGTCGAATATATTGAACAGAGTTAACTATAGTCCATTCACTGTTACTTCCGACTTTTTTGAAGTCCTGCTTAAGTTCTACCTCCAGGATATTCCTCCGCCTCATGCAAACAAAACTTAATCAAGTCTATAAAATCACACCAAAGTGTCGACGCACCGCATTCGTGCGCTTTCAGTTTAATAATTTTTTGCACGATAACTATTTATTACTAGGTATTACCAACACACATATTTATGTTTTTTATAAAATACAAGTAAAAGTTCAATTTAACAAAAAAAAGAATTTTTATGTTACCGCAATTGTAGAACTTTTGTGGTACATGGTATATTTTGGAAATAACCAAATACCCCATACGTGGGGTAATATTTCAAAGGTTTGAGTTTAAAAAACGTGAATATACCGTGAATAGACTATAAACTTCAATATACTACCTGTATACTTATAACTTTCCTGTGGTAATNAGAATTTTTATGTTACCGCAATTGTAGAACTTTTGTGGTACATGGTATATTTTGGAAATAACCAAATACCCCATACGTGGGGTAATATTTCAAAGGTTTGATTTTAAAAAAACGTGAATATACCGTGAATAGACTATAAACTTCAATATACTACCTGTATACTTATAACTTTCCTGTGGTAATTGTCCACGTGTCTTTACGAGAAGACATTGTCCACCTGACTGGGATAATCCTACATACGTGATGTACCATAAGCATTTTATACTTACTTTAACATAGAGTAGCTTATTTTTGCTTAAATAGAAATGTTGCTTATATTTTATCAACAAATTATATTTCATTTAAAATTAATTCTAATAAAACATAGAAAATAGGTGTAGTAATACCTCGTAACAAATAGTTCTAATTCAAAATATCAGTAAACAGAATGCGTGCGCACGTGATGCGTTGTTCCTTTGGTGAATTTACCTAGGCTGATATATTTTTGGTGGTCGACACTTTAAATCTGCCGTCTAGTGTGGGGTGTGTTTGTGCGTGTGAGACAAACACCAGTGAAGCGCTACGGCTACGCTGGCCGGCGCATGCATAACTACATCGGTTGTACGCGCAGAGTTGTGAGCCCGCGCGCAGTATATGTCCGCCGTACTGCTGGGGCCATGAGACTAAGTGGCGTCGCTATCAATGTATTGGACGCGACGACAATATAGCGAAGCCCAATGCACTCCACTATTGTAGTTTCACATGAATCCGGTTAGTATATTTTGAGAAACAGCAGTCTGAAAAAGCCGTTATCAGCCGTGTTGGAGGACATTAAAATAATGTTTCCAATATGCGTGGTGACTTTAAAGTACCATACACGACTACTCTGAAGTGTTTTTTTATTCTCGTAGGTGAGCATTTCAAGCGCACGTTCACAGGTATCCTTTTAAAAAAAAACGAGTATTTCAAACACACTGAAACTCATTTCAAGTTGACAGGAACTGTTCTTGCGAGAACAGGGTGTCGTTAATGAAGAGGAATGTAAAGCGTACTGATTTTTTTTTTTTTTTTTTTTNTTGTACAATGAATATTTTGGAAACTGGTTGCCAAAGATACGCCGAGAGAACCGACAGCAAAATATTTGTTTGCATAGGGCCACAAAAATATTTAGTTGCCACAACAAAATATTTTGTAGGGTAAACCAAACTTGAAAAGCAACAAAATAATTTTGATCGTATAACAAAATACGCGCTTGAATAAACAAAACCTCTGTGTTGATACAAAATAAATAAGACTGCCAACTAAATATTTTGTTGATTCAACGGTTTATACATATTTGTTTGGCCACCTATTTGATTGTCTTCGTTCGAAAATACAGCTCGAGTTTGTTTGCATTTTCTGTGTTAATTAGAATAATAACAGTGTTTGACGGCGCATTTATTGATGCATAATAGTGGTTTAAGCATCCTAACAAAACGAGTTCAACAGCAAACTAAAAAGCAAAGTTGTGAAACTTTAAACAGTTATTTGCGCATGTTGTCCAGTATTTGAAAAATATGTATTCAAAAACATAGCAATTTCATTCGTAGTCTAGTTGAGGTTGCTAAGGCGTAGCGTAGCGATCGGACGTAGGTGATACAGGCTGGAATCTCGCTTGGGCTCGCACATTCCTTACAATATTCCTTATAATAACCGAAACTGAATAAGTTACGTAGAGCCGAACAAATCTTTAGTTGCACCAACAAAATCCTTGTTTGGGGCTGCCAAATAAGAACACCAAAAATACTTTGCTTTCAACAACAAAATATTTCGTTGTCCGACACAAACAATAATTAATTTTGTTGGCCAAACAAACTTTGTTTGATTCCACAAAGCTTTTTTCTCGGTGTATTTTGGTAACACTGCATGCACGCCGAATATAGACGGGGCGATCACCCTGCTACTTTTCAGCCAATAGGGGCGTCGCCCCACTTGCCTAATAAACACTGATTGGTCACTACCTAATTATTTATAACTTATTGTATAATACTTGCCTCATTATTTTTTTTAATATATCTCATTTATAGGTATTTACGTGATCGAAAACAGCAGATTACAGAATATATTATTTATTTAAGTATTTATTACTTTGGGCTTTATGAAATAATTATTACATGCATGCATAACTGCGCGCTCAAACATACAACGAACAATATGATAGTGAAGGGGGTGAGGGAGAGAGAAATAAGATTTAAATGAACATATTTATTGTCATAGACAGTTTGAGACTTGTCCGTTTCTGAAAACAAGTTGACACTTATTGTGTGAAATGTGTAAACTTATTATTGAATATTAACAAGCAAGTGTTGTAGACTGTAGCCCTTTCCGCCACGCATTGATTTGTGAGCCGAAGTGTTGCAATCGTGTAATATTCTGATGCATACTGTACTTTTCGCAACTAGTGAACAACGTGCTGCATGCTACCAGGTGATACCATTAGTCATTCATAACTGAGAGGTGTGGTAATTGTCACGAATCAAACTACACTTCGGGTAGACGCTCAAAGCAATGGCTACCGATACATCTCTATGTACAGCACTAGTCATGTGTAGCCTTCAAGTGCAACATGTCCACGATCATGAACACGGTGTCTGAGCGGGTTCAGTTTATTAACAACATTGAGCTACGCACAGAAAAAAATAATGTGGCGTAGTGTGGAGTGTTGAGATTTGGGCGCCTCTCAACATGGAGTCCTTGAGAGCCGATGAGAGTCAAGCGAGTTGATTATGGAGCAGCACTGGAACGCAAGGGTGGGGTAAATTGGAAATCCCCGAGAAAACCCGCCGACCAGCGGCATCGTCTGGCACAATTTCCACATGCGAAAATCCGGGAGCGACCCCGCCGAGAATTGAACCCGGTTCTCTAGGTGGGAGGCGAGTAGTCTAACCACTACACCACCGCGGCCTCCTAAAGTGTTGTAGATACACAATATTTTAGCTGTTTGCCAACTAGTCTCCTAAGAATTACTTGAAACCAAGTACTACATAAATGTTTTTCTACTGTGTGTAATGTAGCGTAGGGAAATGAACACCGATGTTTAGAGACCTTAGCATTTGCCATTATAAACTGGAACCAAGTTAGACTCCACAGTCCTCTATATACTCTAGCAGGAGTCACTTGTCCATTGTCTGCCGCCACAGACAGAACTCATTCTCCAGTTAGACCCGGCCACACGGAGTGAAACTACCAGAGTGCTGAGTGTTTACTGTTGGTTCTGAGTTCTGCAGGGCGTGTAGCATGAGCGGAGGTCCAATGGTATACGCCAAACTAACATATACTTGAATGCCGTCTACCAGTAGCGTAGTCAGGTTTTTGTGTGGGAGGGGCCTAGCGTGTGAATTGTTATAAAGTTAATAAAAACCTACAAATATTTTTAAATCACACAGTAGATTTCTTCTGCTTGCTTTCAGTAAATGATCGCATAAAATATTTCCCTTGGCCATAAAAATAAAGAGNAGTGTGTGTTTTACTTGTTGTTTATAGCGTTTGTGTCTTTGTTTGTGTATATTTATTCTGAGCATAGTGCGTGAGTGAGCCCTTTTTTCTCCCTGCCCACCCCCGCACTCCGCCCAGTGTGTTGTTTTTAAGTTCCAACCCAGGGGGAAAAGGCCCCCCGGCCCCGCCCACCACCACCGTCCCGACCAANGGGTACATACACACAATGTGCTGGTATGTTTCTTGGGTCAGTGCATGGGGTTATCCCGAACTTGAGACTTTTCTTATGTGAAGAGATGGGAGGAAAGACTGTTTTGGGCAGCAAAGCCACTCTGCTTTGGAAAGTGAAGAAAGTACAAATGTTGAAAGAAAAAAAAACAGCTTAGCTTGGCAGGCTTTCACGTGCTGTAAGAGTTTTACACATTACAGATATTTCAGTGTTGGGTGTAAATTATATTGTCTATTTATTTGTTTGTCTTCGGAAGGAGCCCAGCTTCTCTGGACCACACTTCCTCACCTCTCTACTGCGATACGGAANGTTTGTCTTCGGAAGGAGCCCAGCTTCTCTGGACCACACTTCCTCACCTCTCTACTGCGATACGGAATTGTTATAGTCTATTCGCGGTTTTCTCTCACTTGTTGGATCAAACATTTGAAAAATCACGCCACGTGTGACGTGTTTGATTCTTTCCTAAATATGTAAATTATCATAGGCATACTTTGTTATCATAAAAGTATAATATTTTTGGTTATATTTAACTTTTACCTGTGTTTTATATATTATAATATTTCATTTATAATGGATATGATTGAAAACGGGGAGAAAATAGGTGCGTTGATAATGGCTAGTA
This sequence comes from Clitarchus hookeri, assembly GCA_002778355.1. Classification (NCBI taxonomy): domain Eukaryota; kingdom Metazoa; phylum Arthropoda; class Insecta; order Phasmatodea; family Phasmatidae; genus Clitarchus; species Clitarchus hookeri. Next base: position 27,986 of record NQII01009992.1, read on the forward strand.
AGAAATAGTTCTCATTCGAAATTATTTTGAATCGAGGGCGCACGAATGCGGTGCGTTGTCCTTTTGGTGTAATTGTCAACACTTGGTTGATCTCTGTTTGCCTGAGGCGGAGGAATATCAAGAAAGAATAACTTGAACAGGGCTTCAGGAAAGTTGCAGGTAACCGGGAATGGACGTTACGTAGGGCAACCTGTTTTACGTGAAAATGTTTGTGCGCTGGACAGACGTCAACATTCTACGTGCACACAAGTAGGCCCGGCGTCTGTGCGAGGATGCATTCTCTATCAGTAGGGCCAGTGACTTTTCGCGTAAAATTCGGAGCACACAGTAGACTTCAATACCATATACACACCTCAGCTGTTGTTATACCTCCATTGGCTGCTGGTGCCATGTCCGTATTTGGCCAAGCCACTCAGGACTAAGTAACTCCGACACTGAACCTTCGTGATTCGTGCGCAAACGGTTAACACGGACCAGAACATTTTTTAGCCAATCAAAGAATCTGGACGACCCTACAGTGCTGTGGACTGTATCTTGTCTCGAAATATTTTCGCGAAATATCACTGCCCCTATCTATCAGAATTAAGTTACTCCGGTACTGAACTTCTCTGATTGGCTGGCAGNTTTTCGCGAAATATCACTGCCCCTATCTATCAGAATTAAGTTACTCCGGTACTGAACTTCTCTGATTGGCTGGCAGACACCTCAGACGTGTGAGTGTTCACATCATCCAGCTACAAAGTTGTTTCTGAACCGACGTGTCCGCCTGAAGACGGAAGAAGATTACCAGCTCCTGGGACGTCGCCACTAGCTCTTCTAAGAATACCTACTGTGTTCTTCTGTGTCGTCATCGTTGTGTCTTGTCTTCTAGCGTTGCGGCGGTTACTCCATCCTGTTGTCGTCCTTCGTTTGATAATTTGTTCTGTAATTTGGTTTTTTGTTTCCTATGTTTTTATTTATCTGATAAAATTCCTTGTGGGGTTTATTACACGTTTTATTTATATATTTTGACTACGACTCTCGGCTCGTAATTTTTGTTGGTTTTGTTTTTTTGTTTGTTTCGTGTCTCCGACTTGGTTTCCTGTGACGACGTAGTGAAGCAATGGCGTATGTTCAAAATATTTCGGGGCCGCGGTGGCTGAGCGGTTAGCCTGCTCGCCTCCCACCAANAGTGAATCAATGGCGTATGTTCAAAATATTTCGGGGCCGCGGTGGCTGAGCGGTTAGCCTGCTCGCCTCCCACCACGGCGGACCGGCCTCAATCCCCGGCCGGGTCACTCCCGGATTTTCGCAATTGGGAATCTTGCCGGACGATGCCGCTGGTCGGTAGGTTTTCTCGGGGATCTCCCGTTCACCCCGCACTTTCATTCCGGCGCTGCTCCGTACTCACCTCACTTCAACCTCATCGTATCTCTTCGCTCACTCACTCGTGGAATATATTCGCGAAAAACACGTGTCCCTAACTACACGTGAAATGAGTGTGTGTGTGTGTGTGTGCGGTGTGTAAATGTCCCAGGCGTTGATAAGGAGCATGTAAGGCAGCCAGAAAGTGGTTCTGACGCCGATGGTCTGGGAGGGGGGGGGAGTGGTTTGGCCTGTTGTTGCCCCCGGGGAGTGGTACCAGGATGTACCTCATGAGGACGTCCTTGAGACGGGGATAGATCCCGCAGTCCAGCGGCCTCCTTAATTGATATGCGCGCTGATTCACGTCCCAACGCCAGCCTAACCTGCGCACCTGCCACGCGCACTTGACGCTGCAACGCAACTGGCTCAGGCCACTGGCGTGACCAAGTTCGGCGCAGCTTTGCAAAGATCACCCAGTGCAGACACGGACATCATACTCGGCAGCAAACTACACTCCACAACCCTTCGTACACCCGAGCCTCATTTAGGATTGGATTGGCTCCTGCCGAGTATCATCAGATCAANCTGATTCACGTCCCAACGCCAGCCTAACCTGCGCACCTGCCACGCGCACTTGACGCTGCAACGCAACTGGCTCAGACCACTGGCGTGACCAAGTTCGGCGCAGCTTTGCAAAGATCACCCAGTGCAGACACGGACATCATGCGTATTCACTCGGCAGCAAGCTACACTCCACAACCCTTCGTACACCCGAGCCTCATTTAGGATTGGATTGGCTCCTGCCGAGTATCATCTGATCAAGCACGACGGGATACTTACAATTTGTCCTTGTAGATCCGTAATCGGCTTAAATTCGTCAGGGGCGTGGCTTATAAACAGTCATCCAATGTCCATGGGTTTCAAGTCTAACTTGTCCTCAAATGAATTCGTGAAATTCCCTGTGTCTACCCATTACCTAGGGACACCCGAATTTCGCAAATAAATGTTCCGTAATGCTAGATTTCAATACCCGAAGGGGACACGAGCAATTTTATTTTGCTAATTGGTAGCGAGTCATTTTTGAGAAGACATTTTCCTACTTGACTGACCAATCAGAATTAGATTTCTCCCAAACTGTGAGTCTGTGATTCGCGCACAGACACCCAAGACGCGAACCACGTAAATCATCCAATCACATAAGTGGATCTGAGCTAAAGTGTTATGAAATCCAACTGGTCGTGAAATATTTTCGCGAAAATCGGGAGTCCCTACTCATTTGTAGGGACAAAAAAACCATTAGAACTTTTTTTGACCCCACTTAGCCATTAATCATCGGGAGTGTTATATTTTAATTTATGCCATAGCAATTATTATACTTCGAATTTCACTCATATTTAGTTTCATGCTTACATGTTGCTATTAATACCGTCATTCAACGGCCGTCTCCAGAATCAGTGTGAAAGTGTTTCTCAAGTGAGAGTAACTGTTGCACCTGAAATCGTAACATCAAAACGTCATTTTCAACCTGAATCAGTGCTGCCATTTCCTAAATCGGGGACAAGGAAAACACCAAGGAAGAAAATCCAGGGTGAGTGTGCCGTGTTAACAGACATCGCTGAGAAGCCAGCTATAGAACACGACTGCAATGAAAGGAAAATGTCCAAGAGCAAACCCCCAGGAAAAATAAGGAAGTTACTGCAACATCAGCCTTGAAAGAAAAAAAAACATATGTATTTTGAAATAACTTAATCTGAAGACGAAGAAGATGATGAAGCTTGTGTTTATTCTGCGTAGAACAGTTTTCGAAAAGCAAACCTGGGGAGGAGTGGGTGCAATGCATAGACGGCAAGCACTAGGCACATGTGTCATGTGCGAAGAAGTCAAAGACGTATACATGCCACAACTGCAAGTCAGATGGCATTTCTGACTAAGCATATGAACAATTTTCAGGAGCCTTCTTCTATAAATGATTTTAAGATTTATTTTTGTTTGTAATATTTTTTAGCCACATTTCTATTTTCTTGAATATTTTTTATAGCGGATTCCTGAATATTTCTATCTGAAATAGATTTTTTGTAGTATTACCATTAATATATGAGATAATAATTGTGTTTTTATAACCCACGTTTTAAAACTTAAAAAATATTTGCATTAAGAACGAAATTTCTTATTTTTCAAGCAAATGTTTCCTTTAATATGTGTATTGAGCATCACACGTTTGTTTACATATAATGCTTTATATTTATATGTAAAGTAAAACTTTTGTAGAAATAAAATTAATTTATTTATGTATTGTTACAATTAACACGAAGTGCTGTTACAATCAACCCCGCCATGGGGATGGTTGAACCATTCTGCCCTAACTTAGTTTTACCGACATATTTAAAACTTGGATGACTTAGAAACTAAAATTTCTGAAGAGCCATAAATAACACCCAAGGTTTTCTGTAGCCATGATTTGTTTTACCACAAATCGAAAGGTTTCATAATTATTTGTGACAAAAGTTGGAATGTTACAACCATCCCCGGTCTCCCTTACTTACTATCCCAATAATATTCAGAAATACATGTATGTGTGTATATATATATATGATAGATTGTTATTTATTTATATGTTCCTCTAGTGTCTAAAACTCGAAACTACTGACAAGATGTTCAAACTAAAATAAATGGTGGGATATATAAATAGGTTTACAATTTATTTTTTATGCTACTTCCCCTTTGTAGGGACAGGAAAATTTCGCGTTTTAAACTACTTATTTGCTAGACTCCACAGTTCTATGTATTTTCGAACCTCAGCTTTCTGTTGATTGGCTGCTGTTCCAGTGTAGATCCAGTTTTACCTCAGATTACCTCAGACCAGGTGGCATGGGATTGGGAGTTTTTTTCCTTGCAGGTCTGTTATTGCCTCGGAGTTCACCTGGGCCCCTAATAATCTGCTGCAAGGGTCAGATTCTCAGAATAAGTAATAAATCCGCAATGTAATTACGACTTTTGTTGTTTAATCAATGCCGTACGTAAAGACAAATTAGAGTATTACTTTCAAATATGCTTCTAGCAGAATGGTGCAGTATTTCTATAATTTATATTATCCTATATTTGTTTATAAAAGAAATCAGTTGATATGTTTTAAAAAATTGTATATGTATTATGTAAGTTCTGCGTAAGCCTCGATAAGTTAGTGGGTATTTTTCTGCGATATTGTGATACTTGCCAGTGTTATTTTTAATCTATTTTCTTTTGTCTTTATTCTTTACCCCCTAAGACGAACGAACACCTTCCACCGCAACTTACCGCTTTGAATAATAAAATAACGGTGAGTTTCATACCGAAACACAGATACACCTGCTCTCTAGCGTCAGAAATACTAACCACCTCGCACGTTTGCTGCCGTTCTCGGTGACTCCAGCCGACTTGTAAATCATACAGCCCGTGCTACGATCAAGATACGTAAATTCAACTATACCAATGACAATAAGTGTTGCAAGAGCGTAGAAAGCATATTATTTTCCCGCTGGGGTTCCATCTTTGAAATATATATTTTTTTTTCAAGTACACCACTTTGGCATCTACGCATATGCTNTTTTCCCGCTGGGGTTCCATCTTTGAAATATATATTTTTTTTTCAAGTACACCACTTTGGCATCTACGCATATGCTCATTAAAAAAACAAAAAATATCAACAAATTCAATTTTTTAATTTTTTTAATTTTTTGTTAAGACAAAATATAATTTATTAATCCCAAAAGTTATTTTTCTGTGTTAAACGGTTCGTAATTTTATTACACCTACATTCAACCTTAGGAGATAATTAACAATTTATTGCCACCGATCATACATTAGACACCCAAACACACTATTATATTGTGCTAAAATTCATAAAATCTTTTCGAAAATGTTGCTGTCCAAATTAAAGAAAAAGTGCATTCCTAATAATTAACGATTTAAAATTAAATTACTTTTTTAAGTGAAACTAGAAATGTAAACAAAAATTACATCATTTTTCACGAAATCAAATTTAGGGGACATTATCGTTAATTTAAAATGATAACANAAATGTAAACAAAAATTACATCATTTTTCACGAAATCAAATTTAGGGGACATTATCGTTAATTTAAAATGATAACAAATCGCGTGTCATGTGGTTAGTTCCCATTCTCGTATTCATGTTGACAGGCGGGATTATGTATTATGTTTTAGCTTTCCATAGCAGTATACCCTTCGTAGTCGGCACTTTCATAATACTTGCCTTATCCCAAGTTCGATATTGAAGTAGAAGTAGAAATATAAAGTGAACTCTATTGGTATTTGAAAGATGATATGAAAGTTACAGTAAAGAAGGAACTTCGGTATAAATATGCCGGGGTTTNGAACTCTATTGGTATTTGAAAGATGATATGAAAGTTACAGTAAAGAAGGAACTTCGGTATAAATATGCCGGGGTTCCATGGGGGTGGGGTCACCGTTATTCCAATGTGGGCCTTTATAACCCCAGCGGGGGTCAAGACCTTTTGACCTCCGCGGCTTGTATAGCGTATGTAAGATTACTTCCAACATTTTTGAACGCCTGATTAGGTTCAACTTTCAAGATATCGCTCCGCTTCATGCGAACAAAGCTTAACTAAGTCTAGAAAATTACACTNCCTGATTAGGTTCAACTTTCAAGATATCGCTCCGCTTCATGCGAACAAAGCTTAACTAAGTCTAGAAAATTACACTAATTACGACAGCGCACCGCCGTATTCGTGCGCCGTATTCGTGAGCCGTATTCGTGGGCGTTCACTTAAATAATATTCTACTTTTTACATAAGAACTATTTTTCTAGGCATTAACAACACACCTATTTATGCCAGTTTTATTCATATTACATATTAAATAAATATTATAGGTAAAATATAAGTACATGTTAAATTTAATCGTTTTATGCCTATGTTAACTTAAAAGTAAACTTTCTTATTTCATGACAAATTTAACCAGCAATAATAAAGTCTACTTTTAAGTTAACATAGGCATAAAACGATTATGACTACGGGCAGTGATATTTCGCGAAAAANCTGGACGACCCTACAGTGCTGTGGACTGTATCTTGTCTCGAAATATTTTCGCGAAATATCACTGCCCCTACTCATGACTTATTTAGAAAAGAAGCAAACGCGTCATGTTAGACTTTTAACAACCTGAGCGGACACCAGGCGTATTATTTTGTTTATTGGTGGCGTGTCTCTGAGAGAAGACGTTTCCTTACTTGACTGGCCAATCAGAATTAGGTTACTCCGATACTGTACGTCTCTGATTCGCGGACGGACACCTAAGACACGTGCGTGTTAAAATCATCCAACAGCGATACTGGTTCTCAAATAACATGTTTTGGAGTACAACTGGTCGTCAAATATTTTCGCGAAAAACAGGTGGCCCTAATAAGAAGAGAAGAATGAATCTCTAATGAATAGAAACCCAACCATTTCGCGTTATAATTTTGTATCAAGGTAGACGGCACACAAGCATATGTTAATTTCACGTGTGTCATTATTCCTCCGCTCATGTTACACGCCCTGCAGGACTCGGAACCAATAGTAAACNATATGTTAATTTCACGTGTGTCATTATTCCTCCGCTCATGTTACACGCCCTGCAGGACTCGGAACCAATAGTAAACACTCAGCACTCTGGTAGCTTCACTCCGTGTGACTTGAGTTCTGTCTGTGGCGGCAGACAATGAACAAGTGACTTCTGCTCGAGNTCTGGTAGCTTCACTCCGTGTGACTTGAGTTCTGTCTGTGGCGGCAGACAATGAACAAGTGACTTCTGCTCGAGTATGTAGAAGAATGTGGAGTTTATTTCCACGCTGTCTTACAACACCAAATTATAGAGTATTTACTGATGAAATATTTGTCTGCGGGCCAGTCTAATGAGTCTGGCGAACAGCTAATTGATAAATACTCGAAAATTTCGCGCATTCATTTGGCAAACAAGGTAGACTCCACAAACCTTAGCGTACTCAGCCCACACCTAGCTGCTCATTGGCTGAAGCTCCAAGTATGTACCAGACCAGGCAGCACAGGATTTTGCCCTCTATTTCTTTCTGGTCTGTTATCGACTCAAACACGTCGAAGGCGTGGCTAACAAATCGCGATCCAATTGAGAAAGTTATCAAATGCGCGCGCGTCCCAAGTCAAGCGCGTCCTCAAACGAATTCGCAAAATTTCCGGGTCTCTACTAATTGTTAAAGACCTGCAAAATTCGCTTTATTATTTGGTTAATTTTTTTCTAAGCTACCTTAAAACTAGAGGGATAGTTGGAGGTCCTAGGTAGGGGATGGGACCTAAGTGCGTCTCAGGGCTTAGCCCATACTCCGAGGCATGCAGGGGAGGTTCTTACTGCAAGGGCACATGCTCGCGACTTTACTGGCATTGGACAAACATGGCCGCAATTGGGGCCATGCTTACCTCACATGCTAACCTAATTGTTCTGAAGGGAAGGGGAAAAACCGGCATAGGCTTCGTAAAAAAACCCTCGACAGAAAATAATTGCAAGATTGCATGCAATCTATGAAGCAGAAAAATATTTCTTCCAGAACACGGGATGGGAAATGGAGGGTTGTCATTCCTTTGATGATCGCTCTGAAGTTTGATATGTAACCAGGGCGATGGGAGGTACCAGGGGCAAACCCCTTCCCGTGCCACCAGTCGACACCTGAGAAGATGACGGAGCTTCCTAGGTGGACAGCCTGCCTCGGGCGTAGGTGTTTAGCGGTACACCAGAGGTGAGATGTTGGATCTCACTACTCGACACCTACTTGAGCGCAATTCGTGTTTTTCATTGGCTCCTGGCAAATAAAAGGCGTCAATTACCTGTGTCGCCGCTCTACTGGGGATCTGTTGCTCACCCCTTGAGGCTTTGCTGTTGGCTAAAAGCGGCCTATGGGCGTGTCACACAAGTTGTCTGCCAATAGCAGACGTCAAACGAGCACACAACGTCTTGCAGTTTAGCCTGTGCCGATGAAGTAACCCGGATTTCGCAGGTCCGTACTAATTGGATATCCCTGCGTGTTGTAGGCAGGCAGGAGGACTTGTGCCACTTTAACGCGCGGCGAGGGCGGCTAGAGGGCGAGCCCAGACCTCACACCTGGCCGTGTTGTCGACGAATGAAGTTGTCAGGTTGACAGCTACCAATTTATTATTCCGGTATGAGCCCGCGCGCGTGAACTGTGTTCCGAAGGCGCTCTGCCCACGCTCTTCTAGCCTCTGCGTGTCCGTTACCGCCCGAGTTCATAACTCCCGCCCGCTCTTCGGCTATTTGTTCAGGGAAAAAAACTGCTAGGCTCAGTCGTTTATAACACAGAGGTGGAATTGTGAGGTGTATCGTGAACTCAACTAAGGTTAGGTACAAAACGAGATTACTTATGTATAGGGACGTACAAAATTCACGTTAGTTTGGAGCCGCAGACTAGACTCCAAGATGTTGTATGTTCGTGTGACTTCTTCCATTGGTGGACAACTTGAGCCTATTGTAAAGGCTCAACGGTTGAACGACCAATATCCAGTAAAGAAGTAACGCAGGTAAATGACGTCGTATAGTTGCCAGTAGCCAATGAAATCACGAGCTGCGCTCAAGCAAGAATAGTAGAGTAAAGTCTAGCCTGTTGCCAAACGGATAGCGCGAATATTGCACGTCTCTACTTGTGGAAGAGTACGGCGTAGGGAAGGTTTCCACCGCAAGGTGCGCTGATGTTCCAAAGAGGTCAACTTCAAGCTGGTAAATGGAGTTGTTGAGAGAGATTAGGGCGGGTCTGAACAACGAGGTCTGGAGAGCCGATGAGGGTGAAGTGAGGTGAGTATGGAGCAGCGCCGGAATGCAAGGGAGGGGGGAAGGAGAGATCCCCGAGAAAACCCGCCGACCAGCGGCATCGACCGGCACTACTTCCCACATGCGGAAATCCGGGAGTGACCCGGCCGGGGATTGAACCCGGTTCACCTTGGTTGGGGGCGAGCAGTCTAACCGCTCAGCCACCTTGACCCCTAGTGGAAAATGGAGAAATTCTATTTATTTGTGTGTAAAAAGTTTACGTTTGGCTGGAATTGTTTCTTTTACTTGTCCCAAACCCAATTTTAAGTACTAACGTTATTTAATTTCGTATAGGCTATTCACGGTAAAGTAAGCACTTTTGAAAACCCTCTCATTTGGGATAATAGTCAATAAATATATTCCATTGTAGCCTTAGACGTTAACTTCCGAGTGCGGTGGAGTATACACAATGTGTTTATTACTTATGTGGCAATAATTATTTTAAGAAGTTCGTTATAAAGGATTTAAAAAATGGCTGAAAGGAATAAGTAACTAGGACCTCAAAAATGCTCACTTTACCGTGAACAGCCTATACCTATTATTCACGTCTAATGTTGTTTACAAGAGGAAACTCTGAATGTGTTTGTCATCGTTCGTTCATACGCAAGCTTACTTCAACGGGAAAACATTACGACTTGAATTGCGGAATAAATTTAACTGTCATAAAAATGAACTTTGTACTACTTCTCATTTCGTTTAAGGGAGCTGCACTGGAAAGACCATAAAATTATATTTCTAACAAGTTCACTTCTATATTTGTCGATTCAGTTGCGATAACAAATTAACTGTGCAAGCCTACGTTTTTCTCACTCCAATATACGACAGAATATTTAACAATGTATATTTGTTTTAGGAAAATTGCAATTATCCCATTTACTTGCATACAAAACGGGAATATCCGGTACACATAAGACACCAGTGCAGCCTGGCGGGCGAAAACTTTTGTTCGCAAAACTAAAAGCATAGAGTTTGCCAACCTGAGTAGAATAAACCTTACTCCGGGCAAACACGCCGGCGAAATGGACTCAACGGCCAGCAATATGGCGGAACGTCGTACAGCTATATAGTGTGGACTCAAGATGAGGTAGACCGCTTATTCGTCTTCTGCGCATTTACCCAACATTGACCTACCCCAAAGTAACACAACCGTCATAATCACATGGACAACAGTGATGAACGAGGTTGTTTATATCTTCATTTCCAAATGACAAGCACTATTACATTCATAAAATACTTTCTACCAATTGGAATTTAATTAAAGTATTTCGCGAATTCTTCCTTTGGCAGGGTAGACTTGAAACACTTATTGTCAGCGCCATCCGTTATCCACGGAAGCATTTAAGCACTGGCTATACTTTCGATATGCTACCTGCATACTTGCAACTTTACTGTGGCTATTTACCACGTGTCTTTATAAGACATTGTCTGATTGACAGGGAAAATCACCATTAAATGACTCCGACACTGAACATATGAANCCACGTGTCTTTATAAGACATTGTCTGATTGACAGGGAAAATCACCATTAAATGACTCCGACACTGAACATATGAACATACGTAATTAGCAGGCAGGCGCCTTAGACACGTGAATTTTATAATTAGAGATGGCCGAAACCAGTATTTCTTATAAACACTTAGTACCTGTTATTGTTCCTAATTGATAACAGTTACCAATACCTGCTATCGTGGTACCTGCTAATACAGACAAGCTGTAAGTCGCTACCTCTGTGTTGTTCATACCGGCCTGGTATTTGAGGCAATACCACCACTATGTTGGAAATATTAATTCTCTCTCTCTCTCTCTCTCTCTCAATAAAACTGCTGCCCACTGACATACATCTTAAACTTTTCACAAGTTTTTAGNCCACGTGTCTTTATAAGACATTGTCTGATTGACAGGGAAAATCACCATTAAATGACTCCGACACTGAACATATGAGCATACGTAATTAGCAGGCAGGCGCTTTAGACACGTGAATTTTATAATTAGAGATGGCCGAAACCAGTATTTCTTATAAACACTTAGTACCTGTTATTGTTCCTAATTGATAACAGTTACCAATACCTGCTATCGTGGTACCTGCTAATACAGACAAGCTGTAAGTCGCTACCTCTGTGTTGTTCATGCCGGCCTGGTATTTGAGGCAATACCACCACTATGTTGGAAATATTAATTCTCTCTCTCTCTCTCTCTCTCTCAATAAAACTGCTGCCCACTGACATACATCTTAAACTTTTCACAAGTTTTTAGTATAAATGGTATTATATTTTTTAATAAAAATGGGTTTTCGTTTAGTCTTCCCAATGGACATTGATTGTTCTTATTCCCTCTACTGTTTGCAGTGGCAAAACCTTGGATAAGTGTCGGGCATTAGCAAATACCCTGGTGTAATCGAACAGCTCCTCGTATCTGATGTTCTCCTGGCAAGGGCAATGCCAATAGCGGTTCTCAATCACCGTGTTCTGCGGGCGCCTGTCAACGTTCGCCTGTCTATCTACACCCGCCTACGTTAAGTGTGTGGTTTCGAGGCTTGAATTTCTCGATAACTGTGGAATTTAGAGTGATAACACAAAAATACCTTTTTCCGTTCATTTTAACGTGCTGATTAATCATCAGACATTAAAAAACTAATTTANGTAGCGATAGGTGGCGGACTGAGGCGGGAGTTGCGTGGTTGTGCGTCCCTGCACGGGCCGGAAGTGCAAGGGGTGGCGCCACCCCCTCACCCCCTGCCTAGTTAGCATATAGAGTGTCTGCATCGCACTGGCCGGCGTGCGTCCAGCTACTGTACTGTGGCGAGGCTGCTAACTGTCTGTGTACAGAACTGAGACGTGACACGGCCAGCTGCCCCAGCAAGCACTACTTATTATAATAATACCTTTCTTGTGTTTCAATTACTATCGTTTATAATGTAACAAACTGCTTTTGTTGCATAATAGGTTTTTTTTTTTTTTTACAGATTCTGATTTGATGTTCCTTGAATTTGATTCAATTACGAGCATTGTCACAATTGTAAAAGGCCAGATGGTTTGGTAGTTATGGCATTCTAAACTAAAACAATATGTTTCCACAATTTTGGAGAAAAAGCTCTTGATATACCAAATTAGCACACGTCTAGGGTCGGGCACCACAGCATATTACCCGTGTGACAAATTGAGCTGGAATCGATAGAACAGATTCTGGGGTGATCTAAGTCGCTACACTGTAATAATAAATAATACGAGCAAAGTTACTTGTGTAGTAAAGAAAAGAATTTATTCGAGGCCGTTTAGATTACCGTTACATAATCTTGCTTAAATTCAAAGGGAAGATTAAAGAAACTTAGGTTTCCTGCTACTGAACTTTTCGTTTAATTGCAAATGTACCTTTCTCTAAAATTTGTTGAGCTTGTTTTCTTTACAGTAAAGAATCATTTCTGTACACCATAGAAAAGAGTTAAAAAAAANCTCTAAAATTTGTTGAGCTTGTTTTCTTTACAGTAAAGAATCATTTCTGTACACCATAGAAAAGAGTTAAAAAAAAGGTTTAAAAAATTATTTCGAAAATGTTATCATTTATATATAACAACTTAAATAATTGGTAAACTACCAAAAATGGAATTCTTTAGATCATGGTCATAGATAATGGTTTAACCTTAAAAAACAGTAGCTAATTTTACCGCAAANCTCTAAAATTTGTTGAGCTTGTTTTCTTTACAGTAAAGAATCATTTCTGTACACCATAGAAAAGAGTTAAAAAAACGGTTTAAAAAATTATTTCGAAAATGTTATTATTTATATATAACAACTTAAATAATTGGTAAACTAACAAAAATGGAATTCTTTAGATCATGGTCATAGATAATGGTTTAACCTTAAAAAACAGTAGCTAATTTTACCGCAAANCAAAAATGGAATTCTTTAGATCATGGTCATAGATAATGGTTTAACCTTAAAAAACAGTAGCTAATTTTACCGCAAAGAACACTACTAAACTATTCCAACGATAATTCAAGGTTTCCATTGATATTTATATAGATGGAACAAATTTTTTGTTTGTGCCAAACCAACTTTGCTGTGGCGGAAAAAATTTATTTGTGGCAACAAATCATGATTAGCAGCAAATAGAGTGTTTTTTTAAAGTTAAGTGTTTTATTTTTCAGATCGCGCTATCTTACAAAATGTTGCATAAAAGAGGTATGAACTACGGTACTTAATTCATGCAATTTGTTCAGTTTGCCTGAAATTATTCGAGAGATATGGCATTCTAAATTAAAATATTTGTGATTCTGCCATTTTAAAAAATGAATGCTCAGTAGACTAAAATCATATATTAGGAGTGGGTTGCCATGTCATTATTGTACGCAAGTTTGGTGGAGTCGGTTGAGTTTTCCCAAGATATTACATAATAGCTTAATTTTCTAGGTGACACCTTCAAATATGCAAGACCAATAAGAACAAGTGTCTCTAAATTTGATGCTGACAGTGTGGAATATACCATATTTTGGTTGAATGGTTCCTCAGATATGACACAGCTTCTAAAAATATATAAGGCTTCCATTTTCAAAATTAGTATTCAGCATGATTGAAATTTAAAAGTAGAGTGATCTTGCTGAATACAGTTGAAACTCGTTGCACGGATTCAAAGTTTTACGGAGATACACACAAACTCATATATAGACACACATAAACACACAGGCACACAAATAAGAAGGCGACCGCGTATGCATAACTTTTGTAAAAAAAAAGAGAATAAAAATAAGTTAAGAAATCAAATCATCACCGTTGATCATGTTAAAAACACGTTTTGCCGAATGATGACCGAGTTCGAGTGTGAAGATCATGATCCGACATGAACAGGATACTGCATGTCATCTGTTCTGTAAAGGGGGCCGCAGCTGCGCAGTGGCTAGGGTGCTCGCCTGCCACCAAGGCGACCCGGGTTCGGTTCCCGGCAGGACCGCTCCCGGACTTCGCACGGGCGGGTTTTCTCGGGGATTTCCCTTTTCCCCCCGCCCTTGCAGCTCAATTCTCACCTCATTTAACCCTCATCGGCTCTCAAGACCTCGTTCTTGAGAGCCGCTCAAATCTCTCTACTCAACTCAACTCTAACTTGCATTTAATATTCTCTCCAATTTCGCCTTGAGCGTAATTCAGTGAATAAGTAGCTTTCTGAACGAGTTCAAGCGAGTGGTGAAGGAGTTAACCGTAACACAAGATTATAAACTCTCAGTGGCTTTTGAAAGTGTATAAAAATGTTCATGGATGGAATTCGCATCTCGACAGACAGTATCACTTTAAACATCACTTTTGCTTCCCATTTGCACATTTACAATTACATATTTTACAGCTGGAAGCAGTTCGCTTATTTTCCCCCCTGCAATACAGAGTAATCCGTACGCTAAACAGGTTACGTGCATAACATTAGGATGAAATACTAGGAAGGACTTCGCTGCTTTCAGCAAATAAGAAGCTCGATCTTTGAGTACAACAAGCACATTATTGCTATTCTCAATTTCATATGGCTACAGTAGTCGCAGAGAAA
>NQII01009993.1:7815-30371 GCA_002778355.1 Clitarchus hookeri
CGGGACAAAACTATCACCCGTACGTAACACGTGGCTGTTCTTTGGATATGGGCGTGCCATTCTCTGATTGGCTGTGCGAGGCTCTGGGAACGTGTCTTGTGTCCGAGATGTCAATGTATGATGCGGCAGGTTGCCAATTGGCTGGGCTGCTGGCTGGCGTGTAAGTTACAAGGGGCTGATTGGCGAACCGAGTTCCGACATGATGCTAGCCAGTGATGTCATTAGTGTGCGGCTGCATTTCGCTGTATAATCAGCTGTTTTGAGGAGGGGTGATAGAATGAAAAATATTAGTAATCTGTTAGATGAAGAAATTTTATAAGAAAAATTCAGAAGAGGATTTGATCGTGTCTGGGTCTTTTAATCTTTTATATATATATTTTTTTGTTGTTTAATATACTCTGGTTTTATATATTTTACATTTCATATTTTACGTCTAATATCTTATATTTTATATTTTAGAGTTTATGTATCAAATGTTAATATTATATTTTACTATGTTTTTAATATGTATGTTTTTAATTTGTAATCTATCTCTCGAGACGAAATAAAAGCAATATTTTATGGTTTGCATGTAAACTTATAATGTGTGTATTACCTTTGCGGGAGGAAGCATGGTCTCAAGTGACAGCCTCCCCGTGGCCCCCGTGGACTGGTTTACCAGACAGATCGTCACTGCTTCCTCCTGCGGAGATTCCCAAGTAAGCAAACAACAACTGCACGTAAACCGGCTTTTTGTTTTAATTATGCCCAAGTTTGGCACTATACATTATTGAATACGATGAATTCAAATGTGCATGTTGAAACCATTTTAATCAATTGCTACGATCCCTTGGCGGTGTGGTTTTTTAATACAAGAATATTGTGAATTTAATTGTAACAAAAGTGTTACACAAAAAATTTAAAATAAGGCTAGTTAAAATTACATCCCGGAGGGCCTGGAGGCTAAGAGGGTACCGAACACCTATCTGTCTGTATAATCAGCTGTATAATCAGCAAGAAAGATTATTTATAGTTCACTTTTCGTCAATACGATAGTATATGGAATTAATGTAATAGACAACATCTTAAACAACAAGTAACCAAATTAAGAGCCATCCAAAGATTTATTTTGCTAAGAATTTACGACATGACATCTACAAGTTCCTATGCTGCAGTTATAATACTAAATAAGGTTATACCCATATACCTTATTCTAAATAACCGTAATATAATATATAAATTAAAGAATACTGATCTACAAATTACAATTAATGGTCATATGTATAAAGGTTTCACTGAATTTAATAAAAGATGGGTAAAGATAGATTAAGAGGAAGTAATAAGTATTAAAGAAATCAAAAAAATGTTATATGCTAACGCAATTAGAAAGTGGGATGATGAATGGAGCAGTGCTGATTCTAGTATCAGAGTNAGTAATAAGTATTAAAGAAATCAAAAAAATGTTATATGCTAACGCAATTAGAAAGTGGGATGATGAATGGAGCAGTACTGATTCTACGCAACTATATCAAAGACATCACAGAGTGGTACGACAGCAAAACAAATTTCAACAAAGTGATGAAAGGCATAATTACTGGCCATTGTCAAACTAAAAGTTATTTAAAAAGAATTAACAAAGTTAACGATGACAGGTGTGAATGTGGAGAAGACCTACAAGATGTTTATCATATTTTATACAACTGTACCATCTTCACCGATGAAAGGTGTGAATTATGAACCATCCTAAGCAACTACGGAGAATCTTGGCCCTTGGTAAAATATGCGATATATGACACGGAAATATATAAAGTAATAGAAAAATTTGTCAACAAGATTTATAGAACTATAAAAACATTGAATGATGACCTCATGGACTAGGCTATAAATGGGGAACAGGGGAAGTAACTGACTGCTACTCCAGGCGAGGCCAGTGGGGCGCCTAGGCAACTAGGCAAGGGCCCTGGCAGCGCCACGCTTGCTGGCAAGGCTGGAGTTGAACGGTGAAAAACCTGTTTTGAGGAGGGGTCCTAGAATGAAAAATATTGGTAAACGTTTTAAGAAGATAGTTGGTTGAAATCAACTGCTACGTGCCGACGGAGAACCGTACAAGAAGAAGCTAGAAGAGGACTCGATAGTATCTAGGTTTTTTATATTTTATATTTTATAACTATTATATTATATTTATCTGTATTTTTATTCCTTTTTTTATGTTGTATTTAATGCTGTAAGATGCAACATAAGTTAGCGAATTTTTTTGCAAGATGTTTAGATAAGGAATTTTGAAGATTTTTATAAGCGTATGTTTCCATATGTAATCTATCTCTTGAGATGAAACATAGAAACATTTTATAGTTTTTAATGTAATTTTTTAAGGTGTGTATTACCTTTGCGGGAGGAAGCATGGTCTCAAGTGACAGCCTCCCCGTGGCCCCCGTGGACTGGTTTACCAGACAGATCGTCACTGCTTCCTCCTGCGGAGATTCCCAAGCAAAGCAAATAAAAATTGCACGTAAATCGTGATACTCAAGCATAGGCTTTTTATGTTGATTTTGCCCAAGTTTGGCACTATATAATTGAAATTGATAAATTTCAATCGTGCATATTGGCACATTTTAAATCAATTGCTACGCTCCCTTGGCGGTGTGGTTTTTAGTACAAGAATTGTGTAAACTTAATTGTAACTAAAGTGATACACAAACTTGTAAAAATAGGCCAGTTAACGTTACATCCCGGAGGCCCTGGAGGCTAAGAGGGAACCGAACATCTATCTGTATAATCAGCAGTTTCACTTCTCTATCATAAGCTTTCTTTAGTTAAATGCACACTTCTGAAAACATATTTTCAGAAAACAAGCACTGCGCTAAGCTGCCTACATTTCAACGCAAGCACCCGCGGTTATATCTATCTCCGCTGGAAATTATTCAAAAACGTTGACAGACTTAAAATTAGTGGCCTCCTAATACAATCACCTTTTAATGTATCGTACTATCGCAAAATGTCAAGAGAATTAGTTGAAAATATGTGTGGGATGGATGTGTGACATCGAATCGATTACTGCCCGAATCGATTGCTCACGTAATTGGAGCTAAAATAAATGTTAACAAGCGTTGGAAATAACACTGGATGAAGAATTTGTAGAGTCTAATATTACGGCAAGTATCGATAAAAATAACTGACTAAAACTTTATGTAAACGATGTTAGAAATTAGAAGCGGTGACTTGTATGAGAAGCGATACAGTCAAGCACTCTGCCATTTATTGTGAGTAGAAGAAGTAGGCTCGCCAGGCAGATACCAACACTTCATTGCAACAACGGCACAGAGAAAGCCACTGCAGGTGCATCACACATACTCATTGTAGCAGCTTCTTCATGGTTGTCCACACTTCAGAACACATTCGGTGTCTTCTCAATACCAGCGCTTGAAAACGAATTTCTGAAGACGTCGCTGTGGCATGCGACGCAAACACAATATTATAGCAGACGATTTGGAGTACAAATATTGACAAAATAATTAGGTATGTTCATCCATTATTTCACATTCCACTACAATTTCACATTCCACTACAATTAAATGCAGTAGTGTATTCGTGTGAATTCAGACGAGGAGAAACACCGAACTCTTTGGTAGACTTTTGAGGTGGGACACACGCCCGCCATCAGCAACATTTTCACGCCGAGGACGAAACATTACGACACTGGCGAGAAGTATGACCGAGCAGCTAAGCTTTGTTCTACTCACGTTGGTAACTTCAATAATAGCGGAAAACAAACATTTGAGCTGCTAGGTAGTACATGTGTACATGATGTTCTCCGTTTGTCACGAATAGCTGTAAAATCTCCCGATTTGTATTTTAACGAAATATTTCAACATGTTAAATTTTCTGTCGTAAAACCGGATCCAGCAAATAGCTAGATTACACAAATACTTTATTTAAATGTGATAACAGAATCGAAATAATTCCTTTTAATAACTGCTTTTTATTTCGTCTTTAAATTCGTAACTAATTTTACTGACGTAGTCATGCTTGCTAAAGTTCAACGCCAAACGCAATAGTATTTTTTCTGTTAACGCTATAAAATGTCATTGGAGGAAGTGCATAATAGTTACAAAATACATTTCATACTTAATATTTTGACAGGGATAAGTATACATCGCAATTCCGACAAATCACAAACTTCTATACTCAAATAAATGGAATTTTTACATTTACGGCGACTTTAAACATCGTCACTTTGCAACAGTATGAGACACAGTTCGTTCTAAAAAGGCAGATAACACTAATTTCGAAATATCATTTATTGAAATGTACAGACCAAGTTATCCCAAGGCAACTTCCTTGGTCAAGGGTAACACAAAACCTGTATGCCGTGAGGCTCCGGGTTCGATCTTCAAGTAAACAATCTAAAAGGCGTGTCTGCATTTGTGTTATAAATGTTTTCAGGTGATTTGTCAAAGAAAAATTATGCAGAAAAGATAGTCACTCATACCTTACGGTGATACTGAGGGGGTTTGCCCTTCTAAACTAGAGATTTTATAATAAATTTATATAATATATAAGAGACTATTTAATGTTAAGCAACAAATTAGTTAATTGCGTTTATTTGATAAAATATTATAAATTTTAGAAGTCTGTGAAATCATCGCACATGAAATAAAATATTGGGGTTGGTGATTGTAAACGAAACATTCTATCCCACGAATTTTCTCCTCTTTCGATGCTTCAAGTCATAACAATTACGGTAGCTTTAGTGAAAGACATTGAGCCTTACCACACTCGAGAAATAAGTGCACTAATTTTCAAAGGTTAAGACAGCACGCCTGCGCGGGTAGGCAATGCCTGAGCCACCTAAAAGTTCTTAAGTAAATGGCAGTTTAATGGAAGGAAGTAAATGAAGGTATAGAAATCACCATGTTTGTTACAAACTGAATTGCTTACTACAAATTATATTGTACATTATACATAATACACAATGTTATTGGTAAGATTTTTGATGGTATAACTACAATTGATTGATAATAAGCCTAGCAATAATTTAATCCTACCATTGTACACAGTTACAGTTATGTAGGTAGAGCTTCAAATAAATATTAGAAATTTAATTGCTGTTATATCGCACAACTGTCGTACCATTATTGTTAGATCGCATATCCGTCATTCCACTGCTACACACTTAGATATTTGCGTGTGGTCCAACTGTCGCCTGATCACTCAGGCGTGCTGTATCACACTTTGAAAATCAGTGCATTAATATCTTGAGTACGGTTACTCTCAGAGTATTTCAATGAAGTGGAAAAAGTTGTTAATATGTATATTGTTCTTTCAAGTATTCAAACCGGAGAAAAACTAGGGATTATAATGTTTTCTTTCCGGTAATAATCTGGTAACCTCAATCTAATTTATAAAGGGAAATTATTATACAAACGAATTTTATGAGGTTTTAGATATTTTATGAAGTAAACTGCATACAAAAATATGTCGNTTTCCGGTAATAATCTGGTAACCTCAATCTAATTTATAAAGGGAAATTATTATACAAACGAATTTTATGAGGTTTTTAGATATTTTATGAAGTAAACTGCATACAAAAATATGTTGCTTAATTTCACGTAATTTCTAATATATTTAAATTAAATAATTTCAAAATCTTTTGATTTTAGGTTACATACCACCAAGTAATTACTTTAGGTTATGAGTTGTATTGTGTGTTCTGTCTCTTTTTTCATGAGAAATTACCTTGCAAAGTTTGCAACACATCTTCAGAGACACACTGTACGTTCAGCCTGAGCACAGAGTAACTATATACCCAGAGGCGAAATGGCGTGACGGTTCCTTCCATGTGGACGTACCCGATGCCTGGTTGGCTGCGCCAGGCTCCGGGGACGAGTAGTGTGTTTGACTACAGCTTGCCGCGATGTTCTCTATTGGCTGGGCTGACGGGTGGTGATTGGCGAAGAGTTCCAACATGTTGCTGACAAGTTCCGCCATCTTGCTGGTGTGTGCGCCAGAGTTCGCAGTCAAAGCGGCTCTTTGACCTCCGTGTCCTTAAGTTCTCAGAGGTATGAGGTAAATTTAGGTCTAACTCGCAGCTATTGGCATTGACCATAGTTATTAGCAAGGAAAGGTTAAAAAAAATAAAAAATAAAAAAAAGCCTTACGATACACTAAGTTTTTCGACACGGCTGCTTACAAGAAATGGGGACGCATATTCTTTGGCAGATCATCTGCCCGCTTCATCTGCTAGAAGTGAACTGTGCATGCTCGAGTCAGCTTGTTACATACAGCGTTCCAAAGTAAGATAGACCGTGACCACTGAACATCGAGAATGGGGAAGGCAATAATAGTGCAGCATGTCTGGCTATTGTCACGGCCTTTAAACCGTTTCAGGTAAACTTTCATTTTTTTTTATTTCTCGCTCGGAAATGAGACTATAGTGGCGATTGTAGTTGTGATGGAGCTGTCAGCAGTTAGTTGGGATGGCTGTTATTTGAGATGGTGAGACTTTCGGAGGATCAACAACTCCCTCGTTTCGCAATTGCAGAGTTTTGGCACGCAGTCGGCGGGTATACACGGGAAGTTGGAGCGTCGCTGGTTTATGGCCATATCCGGAATCACTGAACGTAATTCTGCGGGCCTCAGTTGGCAAGCGAGCAGTGGGAGTGCTCGTTCGACGCGGGTCTTTAGTTCAGTTCGAGCGTCCGCGAAAGAAGCATGTAGTCACGAAGTACTACTTTTAAATTTGGCCACTGCCTAGAGCCGTCAATGTTATGTTTTAATGCCAGATTATAGTGTATCTTAGCAGGCCGTAGTGTTTTATTTATTGTTTAAGTGTATTTTCTGCAAGGAATTGTGTTTATAGCATCTGGGAGCATGCTGACGTAGCCTTGGACAGCTGGGAGCTATCTGAGGGTTGGACGGAGTCGATGGACGCAGATACGTAGATAAAACGTAATTACAATTATGGTAGTTTCAGTTTTAATTTGATTCATAATTATTTCTGTGGGGTCAAAATTAATTTAGCGTGTGCCGCAATTTACGCTGATTCATTTGTTTGTGGGACTGTGAACACGTGTAGGCGCTCAAGGGCAAGATTCCTCCCACTACATTATTGTTAATCATTTTGCTAAACTGATTAAATAACTTGTGAGATTTTTATGCTGTGAGTTAAATGTTCATTAAGCTGTTTTGGTAACAAATCAGTAATGTTAGCTAAGTATGTAAACAGTGAAGAATGCCGCATGCTGTTAAGTAAGTCAATGTGTTGAATAAATTATTAGCATATATACCAATAAGTTTTGGCAGTTCGTCCTTTTAGGCTAAGGTAACCTTAAGGGCCTTGGGCTGGCTGATATTCCCCACCATTAAGGATGGGTTTTCTCTCACGGGTATAGAAAGCGTGGTAACAATTTTCTAATTAGCGAATGCTCTAAAAGTTAGGCCAGCCCCAGCCATTGGTTACAGAGATGACGCCATACGAGTGACGTCGGTTGCATTGCTTGGTGATGAGTTTTCCAGAGGACTAAGCTCTATGTGGAGGTTGCTAATGCAGATTAAGTGCGTATAGACATTCCGCCAACACAACATGGCGTGGATTGTGTTGGACATCTGGAACGAATATGTTAACGAAGGGCTCACAATCGTGTTACAATACTATTTGGTGACAGGTTATTCTGTAGGCTCATGTAAGTTTGCACTATCCGTTTCGAACGAGCCAGCGGAATGACAGGTCTTGTATAAGTACAGTTCTGTAATAAATAATTCAAAACGTCACGAATGGATCGTGCACATTCCAGTTTACATTTCGCTGTAATAGCAGCCAAACAACAGATGCTTCCACCTCGAAACCATCCAGTCTGCTGACAGACAAACACAAAGATTTCCCGCGTTTATACGTATTGTCGGTTTGTGTGTGTATTCCGTTTATTCCCGTCCTCGATTATATTCGCGGCAGTTGAGTCTCCTACAATGTGTAAAATTCAACATTGTCATGAAGGTAGCTACTATCAACATTGTATAGGTTACGTAAGACTGTAAACTACTCAGGAATGTGAATACGTTATTATTGCACGTTTTACTTTCAGGAACTTGCGAAATTCTCGTTAATATGTGGCTGCAGGCTAACCTCCAAGATGTTGTACACTCGTCTGACTTATGCCATTGACCAACAATTTGTGTGGCACATCTCGAGGACTTTGCCAATCACTAATAAAAGCTCACAGGCAGAGTCACCAATTCCCAATAACGTGGCCACGCAAGCAGTACAGTTACCAGTAGCCAATGAAAACACGGACTGTGCTCATGTAAGTACAGCAGTTTAACTTGGTGCCAGACAATAATGCGAATTTGGACGAATATGTGTAACTATGATGTGTATAGCACAACGAAGTTATGATGTTTCATTTTTTACAAATGCTGGTATTGTCACTTCTGATACATAGCCGAAGGTGTTCGCGTTAAGATGTATGGAGTTGGGGGCAGTAATCCTTCTTTAAAGACCGATTGCCGAAGCACTGTATGAAGAGTGAAACACCTTTAACTGCTCGATGGGGGGGGGACGTGAGTGNCGCCCGCCACACGCCAGCTCGGGGTGGCTCCAGCTGACGTCACAGCGCAGCCGGGGGAGGAGCCGCGTGACGTCACACAGCGCCGCGCGATTGATCGCGCTCGGCGGGTTGCCTGCCACCAGCCACCAGAGGCACGGCTCGCCGCACGGTCTACGAGTGAGAAACACCGCTAATTAACAAGAGAAGAGGCGCACGATGATGTGGTGAATCGCCCATCTGTGACCGCGAGATTCTGTAGGCAACCCCCGGTGATAGCTCATGCTAGCGGGGTGAGACAGGTGGTGGGTGGAGCCTCGTGTGTGGAATGACTAGTAGTGCAGGCAAGGCGAGTAGTTTGGAACGCACTGTAACCACTATGTCTGGCCAACTTTTGCCTTGATGGAAAAACATGAAAAAATGCAAAGTTACACCCAAACTTTATAATTATTCCATATTGGTATCTTCGTTGCTTTCAGAAACTGGTGTTTCTTTCTATGCATTTATTAAACAAGACATTTCTTTTTTTATTTAAAAACTTCGTGTGTTTGTGCGATGACAACAGTGATCTGGTTTCGATCCCTGTCGTATGCGAACATGAGTTTTTTGTAAGTGAGAAACTTGGCGAAGTTGCCGATGTCCAGTAACTCTTCCTCCGCCAGCAACAAATGAATGCTCTAGCGTATAAATGATAGGAGTCTAGCCTACAGGTGATTAAAAACACTAAATATTCATGTCCCTGCACATAATATCTTGACCCGAAGAAAACGTTCATTTGATGTCTCACAAATACCAACACTAGTACAGAGAAATTTGGTGAAATCCAGATATTACTGGTAACATATTACACTTTAAATTGTAGTGTTTTTTTCTCATTAGTGTCACTGAGCAATATTTAGGACAACTGATTTCCGCCCAGAAAACTTCGTGAAAGCTACACTTTAATATCTCACGAACACGCCTTCAGCGATTGTTTGGCTAACCTGCCGCGTTTATTTGGCAGAAAACATTTTTCATTCTTGACTGAGCCCATTAAGAATTGGTTCCTCCAGTTCTGTATATAGTGGGCTAGGCGTAGAGATATGATGCGCCTGGCAATTACAAACTTCCATCACGACAGTGTAGCTTAGCCTTGGCTGATCTGTTTAATTACTGTACAAATAGTCGTGAAATGTTTTCGTAAAAATTGTGTGAACCTGGCGATTTTTTATAGTGGCAGTGAAATGTCACGAAAACATTTTGTAAAGCGTTGTCAGTAAACATTCATGACTGGTTGATTTTGTCGCAAATAAACCTCGCACCATTACTGTCGAAGTTACCAAATTCTGAGGCTGGTCAACACAAGAACCTCTTTTCATGCGGACGGATGACAATGACAAAAGAAAAAGAGACGGTGTGTACACACTGTCTTGACATTTGTCACGTACACAGATCATTTACCAATTTTTTTTTCAATTTGACACAGCGTAGAGGGTTCTTGAAGGAAATGCTTAAGTTCAAAATTTTTGCGTGCTATTTAAGCGTAAATAATTAAAAGAGTAAACGGAAGTAATGCCAGAATTTAACATTTCTTGAATATACACAAATTGAGGGTTCTGTCATTTTGTGAATTACGCCACGAAACTTCAAATTATTTTAGGGATGGTAACCAATCAGGCATGCGAGGTTCAGACGTTTGATTTTTCGTCCGTAATTCAGACCCAAAATACGAGAGTAAACCGACGTAAATTGGCGTGGCAGCAACTTTATTGTCGCAATACCCATTTTATAATTGGTTGCGTGGCGCTCTGTCTTTGGGTCTTTCGTCTGAGGACAGTCATTTACGTCGGAACACGCCACAGCTCGTTAGGCTTTACTGCACTGTGTAAAAGTCTAAAGTTTTCATCTCATGATTACTCCTATTTGAAGCTGTTTACCCATTTGAATAAGGGGCCACGGTAGTTGAGCGGTTAGTCTGCTCGCCTGCCATCAAGACGAACCGGGTTGAATCCCCGGTACGGTTCACTTCCGTATTTTCACAAGTGGGAATCGTGCCGGACGATGCCGCTGGTCGGCGGGTTTTCTCTGGGATCTCCCGTTTACCCCACTCCTTCATTCTGGCGCTTCTCCATACTCACCTAAATCACCCTCATCGGCTCTCAAGAGCTCGCTGTTAAGAGCCGCCCGAATCTCTTCACTCACCCACTCACTTCCCATTTGACTGGGTAAGTGAAAGGTATGATACTCTAATGCTATTCATCTACAAGTAGCTAATCCATGTCAGCTATCTGTCCATCGGAGTAGTAAGTGGATAAGGAGTTTTGGAAAATATGCTGGCACACAAATATTTCCACGTGTTACCTGTCTCTACTTTAATCTGGTTGGCAACATCGTGCTGTGAAATGCTTTCATTGGCTACTCTACGAATTTGGCAAAAATATTCTGCCGGCATCAATCAATCAATATAGTCGNCTGTGAAATGCTTTCATTGGCTACTCTACGAATTTGGCAAAAATATTCTGCCGGCATCAATCAATCAATATAGTCGTGCAGTATTTCTCGCAAGCGAGGCTATTCTTATGACTCGCCCCGTTAAAGTTTCCACAGCGTTAACAATTCGCGTAAAATCACGGAAACGTTTACGGTAACGTAGTTGAATTCACAGTAACGCGCTCCACAATGACATACCACGGAACTGAGCTCCGTACAAATAAAACCCGGAACGTCTTCCTATTTCCAACAACTTGGGTTTTCGGGAACGAACATTGCCGAGTATATACAAAGCACTTTTCTCCGTTGCAACTAGAATATTATCATTCCTGCGGCTCTAATAATACCCACGTGACGCGGAAATTAAAAATATCAAAAAGAAGCACGAGCCACTTGCAACATTTAGCAACACTCTATATCCTTCGACATTATTAGAACCTGAAAAAGCTGATTCAATAATTATTTTATACTTTCCAAAATATATTGTTTTTGGATTGAGTTAGGTGTTATTGAAGGATTCCTTTCAAGTTTCCTGGGTTTTTACAGTGTGGACAAAGTATGTAAAGTTAGGTTAAAAGTTATGTTAGGTTAAAATAGGATAGGTCAAGTAGGTTATGTTACATTGAATTTCAATGTATTAACTCAAAACACTAAGAGCACGTCATAGTTTCTCATTTCTATTAGTTTATTTTACTTTAGTTAATACAGCTATACAAGTACATACTTCAGGGTATTACATGTTTATTTAATACATGGTGTTATTAAAACCAGAATGGCCAACAAGCAGACGTTTTAAATGCAATAATATATTCTTCACATTCCCTTACATGTGTTTCTAAAGGAGGCAAATTTAGACCGTTTAGTTATGAAAAATATACGGTTTCAGAAATATTTAAAGCTTTATGATTTTATACTTAAAACACATTTTCGGTAAGGTACATGCATTATCACTATTTAAGAATTTCATTAATTTTAGTTCTCTGTAATCCCTTGTGCTGCTTGTACGGACTAACCTTGACGGGTTGACTCATGTATCTTTATATTTCAAGGTCACCATGTATACTGCTGCACTCTAGGGTCATTGGATTATGTTTTCCTACTTATTCGACAAAATTCCAAGGTAAAACAGAACTCTGACTTATACATAGAGACTTTAAAATATGAATAAAACAGGTGTCAATTCGTCAATATACACTTGTGAAAAACCTAACAAGGGTATAAAAAGTGGTAATAATAAATATCTGCAGTTTAAATGACAAGAATAAAAAGCTTAAATTGTTATTTTGCCTGCACCAATCCGAAAAGTTATTAAAAAAAGGGGGGGGGGGACTTTTTAAAGTCAGACTTAATTATACGTAGCTGTAAATATATATATAAATAAATAAATATATATATATATATATACACACACACATAGGCACCTGAGGAGCGTATCCGAATACGTAAGAGATGGAAGTCATAATAAAAATAAAATAACTAAATTCAATAATTACATTTATTCTCAATGCTACAAACCGTCAAACATCTGTTATCTACCAGTAGAAGCGTCCTATTAACTCTTATTATTCTTATTGAGTGCAATAGTTAATTATTTTCTCAATTTAAATTAAAGTCTTTATCACCTTCTCTAATATTGCTAATGTCCCTTAAAATGCTCCAATTATTTCCACATGTTTAGTTACAACTGTCTATTTCCATCGTCCTGAATGTCTTTCCACTCACGCATCCAGTCCAGAGTCCCGGAGATCAGTCCCACTCTTCACTGCACACAAGCTCGCCGACGCCACTCTCGCAGATCGCTGCAGTCGTCCCTCGCCGCTCCGTAATCGCCCGACTGTCGCTAAGGTCGCACGAGACGCCAAACTCTCAGCTCTTAATCACTCCCTCCTCAGAAGCCTGCATGTGGTATTTAGACTTGAGGTAGGTGCCGTCTATAATGTTCTCGGCCATCCAAGTTGTTCTGGGAAAGGTAATAGTAATGACGACGACTTTCCTGAGTGATAAATTGATACATATGAGCTTCTCAGGGTCAGTGAGGCGCGAGTTGCTATGAGTTTATCGGCGTGTGCAGCGGCGTCCTTTATTATGGGGCACTCGCTTCGTCTAACGTTACAAACTTGACCTCCAGCTCTCGGCGCCTAGCCACGCGAAGGAAACACCGGGAAGCGACATGCACATACACGTATGCTTGCTGTTTTGAATGAACAGTTTAAGAATAGAACATTACGTAATACTGGAAAGTTAACCGAATTATAGAACAAAACTGACAAAATCTATGGAGATATATTCCACTACTGGCTCTTTAATATTATACACATAAATATTTGCTTCCTTAAAAAGACAGAATATTGTAAATAACGAAATACAATAACACACCATTTAATGGCAACCTTTTTTCGATTAACAGTTTACTGGCACAAAGAACAATAAATGCAAGGTAGTTAAATTATTAACAGAAAAAGTCACATAAATTGATAGCAAGCAATAATAAATGCCTATGTTTCTTAAAAAAAAGAGAAACTCCAATTATGCTCACTAATTTGAATAACAATTTAATATATGGAAATGTCAATTATTAGAATTGATTTCTATAATAATAATGATAATGAAACAGTGATTCTTGGCGTCACAGCTGACAACGGCTGTGACTATAGGAGAGCGTACAAATATATGGACACCCTCCCCCCTAGAAACTCTCTCGCGTCATCGCATTAGCATGGGGTATTCAAACACATTGGGGAGAAATTAGGTGGCGGGCTATTTGATGTCAGGATACATTTCATAACGTTTATTTTCCGTTCCTATTCGGTAACAACACAGACTTAAAAAAACAGCGCGTATCTTTAAATTGTGCAATTGGACTTTGGTTAACTTAACACACACCATAGAGGATACTGAGGCAACGGTAAGTACACTCACCCCGTTAGATCAAGTGAAAGAGTGAAGTGACTTCACACATTCACACTGTTGTGTATACTTACTTTTGGTTGGCACTGTACACGAGACTCAGTGCTCAGTGATCTTCCCTCTGGATAACTGATTTGCATCCGGTGTTAATTTCATACGTTGTGAATAATCCATATTAATATTTCCGGTCAAAAAGCCCAGCAGTCTATTGGTTGTGATAATGTATTGAGTGTTCTGTCCACTGAAGTACAGCTCGCATAAAAATGTACCTATTATTTACACGTGACACCATTCGTTAAAGTGTGTCTGAAAGATTTAACGCACAAGTGACTGCCAATGAACTTGTAACATTTCAATTAAAATCATTTGAAACATTTAAGTAGAAATCAGGAAGGTCTCAATTCTTGGTTTTTAACTTTTTAATCCTACGTTTATCTTCTCAAACAACATTTGACCAATTAATTTATCGTTTCTTCTCAAACCAATTAAATCATTATAAATATATCTTCTTTATCAATTATTTAAAATTAAAACATATTTCAACATTTACAATGACAATATTTGTATCATTATTTCATTTTTATTTCTTAAAAAGAAGCACAGGTCTATAGTTTTACGGTGATGGTATTATTTTTGTTAACGGAAACGTTCGACTTAAAACTTCAGTCTTCCTTCTGTTGTCATCTGCCCTCCAATTGGCTGTCGCCTGACAACGCCACATCTCTCCGCCAACCAGCAATGGCGAGACGAGATACAACCGAGATACTTTCTTTCGTGCATTTGTTTAGTAAACTTTCAGTGTTTAATGCCCTCAAGAGAATAAATGAAAAATAACCAAGAAAATTATAATACTGAATATCTTCTAAAAACAAATGTAATAAACTTACACATTATCTCTATGCCAATAAACTATTAAAATAATCATAGATTATACTGTATTTTGTTTAACTCCTATAATATAGCTGAATTTAGAAATTATTTTTAATGAATTGGCAACATAAGCAAATACTCTGTAATAAAATATGATTATAATATCCGTGACTAACGGTAAATATAATCCCTACCTGAATATCCGCAACGTTACAAGCTGTTGAGTGATTCTTGAAAACGTGCAGGGTTGCGGGGCTCACCGGATGTCAAACTTGCCGAGAATTAAGGCTCTCTAGTCAGTTGCCTAAACATGCTATGAATGTTTGCTTACTGGTTGGTATACCCCCGGTAAATTCAGAACCAAGCGCTGATTGGCAAATGGCGTTCCACTACGTTGTTATCGACTTCGAATGTTTTCTAAATATCCCTGGTTTACACGATATTTTTGTCTCTTGAGCTAAGTCTTGAGCTGGTGTACTATCTACAGAGCTGTTTCGACAGGTAAGACAGAGGAATCTGACTCAGTAACAGATCTTGCTTGAAAAAAATGTCGAATATTACCAGAGTAGCATAGAAACTGAGCAGATGGCAATTATTGGCAAGTCTAGCCAGGACACAATCAGCGTACGAGAACTAACATCATTTTCACTGGTCACAGGACAGGAGGAAATTCATACGGGTATAGGTTCAGATATTTATACTTACAGATTTTGGAATGCTCAACGTTTTAGGTAATAAAAGCGAAGCGTCAGATAGGTTTAGCTGGGAACTTTTTGGATTCAGAAGAAATTGTAATTACTAGCTGGAGAGATAGACTCGGCAGTTCTCTATGTATTCGAGTACAAGGATAGGCTACCGCCACATGCAGAACGCATTGTCGTGTTTCACCCGGCCACACGGAATGCCACCACCAGAATGCCGAATGTTTACTACTGGTCGCGGGTTGTCTATGGCGTGTCGGATGACACACGTGACACAAACATGTATTTGTACGCCGTTAACCGTGCTACTCGACTGTAATGGCCGATGCTGGCGTCTTTGACAATTATCAGTTACCGAAAGTACAGTCTTGGTTGTCGCCAAATTGTAAAGCAAAGTAATAGGTGCCAGTAGTGACATAAACATACTGGCTATCAGCAAACTATGTAAGTACTTGGATGAAGCTGTGTTTGTTATCGTGGAGTGGAGGGTGTCTCTCCGCCTCTTGTACGGACCTCATATCGACGCCATGCTAGAGACAGGAATAGTCCCTGGCTGCTAGGCTCGTCAGAGAAGTGACGTCATACTAGCGGGGCCGGAAATAGGAACAAGAGGGCGGCGTCGCTCGCCTCCCGCTCCTACACTACTCTGCACTACTCTGCACTACTTTGCACTATCTTGACTGTATCCTCGCACTATCTTCATTGTATCCTCGCACTATCTTGACTGAATCCTCGCACTATCTTCACTGTATCCTCGCACTATCTTCACTGTATCCTCGCACCATCTTCACTGTATCCTCGCACTCTCTGAATACAGCACATGAACATTCACCCACCGTATGACATGTCTGGTTCTCTGNATCTTCACTGTATCCTCGCACTCTCTGAATACAGCACATGAACATTCACCCACCGTATGACATGTCTGGTTCTCTGTTTCCGAAACAAACCTCACGTCGCCTTCTTTATTGGTCAAATTAAGTTTTTGTTTATATTTTATTATTTAAATTATATAATTTATTTTATAGCTCATATGAAATGAAAACGGAGAGAAGAAATACTGTGACGATGCTTTCACTGACGCCAATGTTGATGTCATTTAGACAGCACTGAGAGACCGTTTAACACGTATTTATTTGGAAACGTTCTGAACATTATTTCGCCGACGACAGAAGACTAGTTAATAAACAGGTCGCAGCTAGGCTGCACTCCTCGCTGGGCGTGCAACATGCGTGTTCTGTGAAAACGTATAAACAAACGTTTAGTACATTGCTTTGCAAAAGGAAGTGGCAATATACATGATCAACATACATAGTGTCTCCGTGTTTCCTTTACTTGCAGTCTCTGCTACAAACATCATAACGGACGACAGCTACCGGCCACGTTGACTTGTGGTGTATCTGGATTTTACAGGAATCACGTAATTACGACTGAGTAGTCATGAATATTAAACTTCATCTCGAGTAGCCGGGGTGAATTCAAGTTTCATTTTAACAAATAATTCAATATAAATTTACTGTGGAGTCTGTCTATCCTTATATCAAATAATAATACACGATGCAACTTGTTCAGGTCGCTGTTAGTGCTTCTAAGCCTACAGAAAGTAAAGCTGCTTATAGTGACGCAGCTTACTTAATGCCCTACTTAACAAAAACAACTCAAACCTAGCTCTCTTGTGAGGAAGGATGGCATCCAGTTAATAACTTAATTTCTGAAGCTAAATTATAAAACTTTTTATAACAATACTTACATTTTATAACAATCTTTACATTTTAATTCATAGAATGGCAACTTCTGAAATAATTATGAATCTTTAAGTCACAAGTTTTTCAACGAGACTGAACTAAACGGCACAATTTATAAAAAATATAAATTTGTATGGCAAAATGTTGTTATCTCCAAATGTACTGTTTTTTCTCTGTTCACTTTGAAACGACGCCAGTGTCCCGTCACAACAGACGCTAACTTCGAATTCTGAAATGACACCGGCTAGACATGAAATGCCTTTACATACTCGAGCATAGGTGAACTACCACCTGCCATATTTAGAAATTAGTTTTGTTGTTGGAGTCGGTCACACGGAAATACGGTAACCGAGTGCTGGAAGTACACTGTTACAAGAATGATGCAGGGAATGTCGGATCAACAGAAAGTAAACTCATTGACATACGCGAAACCAACATCTTACATGACGTCAGGTCTGTTAGCAGTTATCACTAGCGTCGTCTCCATCTAGCCACTGAGCTATCTGTACAAGCGACCACCAATATGTGTACTCTGGTCACTCGTACAATTGGTACAACATACCGCACCACCTTCTCCCATCAACCTCTAATTGCAAGCTGAGTGCGCGCGGTTCATACTGCACTTTGCAAAACCCTGCTTAGGACCTACTTCTCTGCTCATTACGTATCCTTACACCACATTAAAAATAACTTTTCCACATGCCCTATATCTTTATACATGTGTTGATCATGTAAAACTGTAGAAAACACTTATAAATATAAATGCGTTGTAAATATTTTAATTTTTTCTGTTATGGGCACCAAACAAACGGATTTTAAATTAATAGGCTAAAATCAGAGTTTTCAATTTCCTATTTTACTCACAATGCGCTTTTAATTCTACCTACAATAATTGATGTACATATAGAATATTATTACAATTTGATTACATTTGTACAATCTTTTGAATCAAGCATTCTATTTTTCTTTCTAAACAAGTTAAACAATAAGAAATNAATTTGATTACATTTGTACAATCTTTTGAATCAAGCATTCTATTTTTCTTTCTAAACAAGTTAAACAATAAGAAAGAATCATTACCCACGAATGAGTCGGATTGGCAGGCGTAAAATTATCTCGATGCCGACTGATATAAATATAATTTTATNAATCATTACCCACGAATGAGTCGGATTGGCAGGCGTAAAATTATCTCGATGCCGACTGATATAAACATAATTTTATTAATATTACGGAAATAGATTAAACTAATTTTCCTGATTCTTTGCCATTGTTTAATACAAATATCTGGCAGCGCCAAGGTTAAATGTGCGCATTTGTTAGCAAGGCAATTTTTTAAAAGGTTGATTTCCAAAATACTCAAGCAAACAATACCGNGGTTAAATGTGCGCATTTGTTAGCAAGGCAATTTTTTAAAAGGTTGATTTCCAAAATACTCAAGCAAACAATACCACCCACAGAACTTGTTGGCCGCCCACGGCCAGTCGATGTGCCGCTATTTGGTGCCAGTAGCCAATCACGGCTGTGCGCTGTTGCCTAGTTCGCGGTGTTACTATCGCCAAAGAAAGTCCAGCTAAGTGTTTCTCAGACGCGGTCCAAACATTGTCATAGAGTTCATTATCATTCAGGCACTTTTCGCAAGAGGCTCATTTTGTTGAATAAGTAGGCAGAATTCATATGCGTCTGTCTTTCTCTGTTCGTGTTGTATATTAGTTGCGTATAGATCAGAAGGATTGATTCANGGTTAAATGTGCGCATTTGTTAGCAAGGCAATTTTTTAAAAGGTTGATTTCCAAAATACTCAAGCAAACAATACCGCCCACAGAACTTGTTGGCCGCCCACGGCCAGTCGATGTGCCGCTATTTGGTGCCAGTAGCCAATCACGGCTGTGCGCTGTTGCCTAGTTCGCGGTGTTACTATCGCCACAGAAAGTCCAGCTAATTGTTTCTCAGACGCGGTCCAAACATTGTCATAGAGTTCATTATCATTCAGGCACTTTTCGCAAGAGGCTCATTTTGTTGAATAAGTGGGCAGAATTCATATGCGTCTGTCTTTCTCTGTTCGTGTTGTATATTAGTTGCGTATAGATCAGAAGGATTGATTCATATTTGTTGCTGTAGAGTGTCACTAGCATATCGTGAATGGCATTATTATTTCCAAGCACAGAGTCACTCACAACTTCGCTACGAAAATCTCTTTCTCTCAGTTTTTCTACGAAGTGTACTCTTGCTATCCAGTCTCCTTTCGTAACTATGTCGACGGCAGCCTTCATCAGTTTTCCCACGGCTTGTTTTAACAGTTGTGTTACGTTCGGAAACATCGGCTTTTACTCTCATCCATATAATTTCGATAAGACTGTACTGACAATGATAAGGGGGAAGACAAATAACAGCATGCCTCATTTTGTTTGCTAGGAAATGTAATTGATAATGTTGTTCTCTTGTTTTGTATGGTTTAGATTCCGTCGGAGGAAAAGGAAAATAGTTCTTGTCGGAGCGCCATGCTTTGATGTTACTTTTAGAGCTGTTGGATATGGAAAGCTTGTTAATAAAAACGGAGAGATACTTCGTAATGACGAACAACGGAAATTAGCTCCGTAAATATAAAATATGGAAGCTTCTCGTATTCTTATGGCTTCGATTATGAGTCACGAACAATGCAGATGATACCTGAAGCGTATAAAATCCCATCTTCACAATACTGCTTCATGTAAAATAGTAGTAAGTGAGTGCGAGCCACTCATGGAGTGCCAATTTTTTTTTATTATTTTTCAAATTCCGTTAAAGGACAAAACCTTCTGTATACAAAGTGAAATACGCGCAAATAACGTAAATAAAACTATTTTTTTTGTAAGCTCGTTGTATAAACCGCAAATAAAACAAATTTACAAAATACAACACTTCTCATAAAGGTGTGGTGGGGGAGTGGTTCGAGTTATTGAGTGTTACTTTTTCGATTCGTGTTAAAATCCTACTACGGGACATAATATTTAAACTTTGCTTAATTTCTCTGTTATACACAGTGAAATACATTACGAAAATATTACTTTTTTTCTTACCCCTGTTGTAAACCTGAAATAAAAAAACAAATTCTCAAACACTCTTATATGACTAAAAACTAACAGAGGTGCATATATATAATTTTAGTATGAATCCCGTATTTTAAAACATTATCTCTTCTAGATGTGTGGTAGGTGAGTGGATAATGTGTGACTCGTTAATTATTTTTTCTGAGTTCAAATCCTGCTACCGGACAACATTTTTTAATATTTTTAAAGTAATTTTTATACACAGTAAAACATCCACATAACGAATGCAAAACGTTTTTTTGTTTCTACTTTTTAAAAAGAGCAGATTATATAAAACAAAATTACAAGTTTATTGACATATTCAGTGAATTCACGAAGATTTATGTGGAATTTACGGAGAAAAATTTAAAAAAAGGCAACAGTACGTAATTTCAGGAAGATGTCTGGATAATTCGTAACCGGTACTTTCCGTAATTTTACGGACATTGTTTCTAACAGTGTGCTGGGGAATTGTACGAAGTAAAGTGCTGGATCTGTATGACGGGTCTATCTCTTTTATTTTTAATAGTGAAGCAACTCATAAATATGATCAGATTGTATATGTTCTGTGGTATGATTAATTGATAATTCCTATAACTGGCATGGAACTCTGGCATGCAACTAGTAAACTCTTTTCGTTCATATTTTTGTTATGAGGAATCTCCGGGCGACACTTCCCATTCTCTTGGCTATTATAATAGTCTACACGTTGTAAAACATTGTTCATTAAAATAAATGCAGTGTTTAAAGGGAATGTAGAGTCGACGTTGCTGTGGCCTGCGTAATGTCCGGCCGTCACGTGGTGCCAGTCCTACTGTCGCATACCTTCAATAACCCAAACTGCTTAATGCACGCAGAAGCGTACAAATATTCAGTTGCTCCTAGCACATCGTGCGAGTTCATCGCAACCAAATATCAACAACAAACTAATTTTGCTTTCAGCAACAAAATATTTAATTGCCCCTATGGAAACTATTAATTTGGTTGCGGCAAACAACATACGTTTTATTCGACAAATCATTTATATCAGTCCGAGACCTGCACGATTCTCGTTATTTGCAGCGAAATGATAGAAGGCAGACACAATGATAGTTGCATTACTTTCCCGCTGCGCTGCACACTTGAGCGTGAAGTGGAATGGCGACCAGCGACAATCACCAGACAGCGGCGAGTCCTTGACTTGCCGCAGCAGGGAGATGGACCTCCCTCTGGTGGTGATAACTGAACCACTGTCGCCGGCAGCTCGAGTTTAAAAACAATCTCCCTTGTCGTCAATTAACAACGCGGATTATGCACGTCTCAACACATCAACTATATCCTCTGTGATTGCGAAATCCTGTGGAAAAAACCTAGAAGCGACAGATCGTGACGGAGCTTTTTAGAAGTTGAGACTAATTTAATGATCCTAACTTAACCTATCAGAAGGGAAACATTTTTTTTTGTCTGTAAAGGGTCAGAAACGAGGGAGATGATAATGTTTACCCTAGGAAAGTGAAAGATAATATGACAAATTAAATTCTTTGGTGCATCAAGCAATAACGTGTAAGCAAACTGTGCAGAATTGCAATTGGTTTGAAAACGTGAGAATATAAAAAAATATGTTTTGTAGATAAATGAATAAACATTTCTTCAAGCGTACAGTATAACGTATGTAATTTTTAATTAGAAAGTGTCTGTTCTGTTAGTCACGCGTGGTCTCTTATTTCAACATAAAACACACTAAATCTGAGAATGTTAATGATAAAACTTTCACTGTGCGAAATATGTCTCTCTTTCACTGTTTACAAATGAATCAGTGTTTCATACAGTTAATATAATAAAGAACACACCCCACCGGCCCCACGGCTCAACAGTTTTAGTCCCTGTGTTCGCTGCAGTAAACATGTTGCAGTGGAAGGAACTATATGACAAGAACTGTACTCAGCTAGGATGGTTGCCCAATAGCAGTCAGTGCCCTGCGTAGTGTGATTTGTGGACATTTATACAACTCTGGTTTGTGAGTAGCTTTACAAACGTCTCTCAACCACCAATCACGTATGGCATTGATTGTATGAATGAAACAAGTCTTCAACCAGACTAAGTACATCCCGAAACCAAACATTATTTGATTACAACACACAAAACCATAAATTAACGCGGGGCTGAAAGTTTTAAAATATACCTATCACCAACAGTTACGTAGACAAAGAAGTTCACATGCCAGCTGCCATATTGTGTCAGTTTCATTTGTAAACTGCGGAAGGGAACGGCAAACCACGTCGCGCTTAGACGCCAAGG
>NQII01009993.1:30505-43460 GCA_002778355.1 Clitarchus hookeri
GTTTGTAAAGTACTAATTGTCAGCGAGCACTCACTTACACACTGCAGCGTATGAGAAGAGTGACCAGCAGTGCATTCTGAATTGTTAGCAGCTGGAACTGGTGTCACTCACTGACACGCTACGTCCGTATTTGTGATAGTGTATTACTGAGCCGGTCGTGGTTTGAAGTAATATACAGCGTGCCATGAATAAAGCTCGGGATGAAGTGTTAAGAAACAGTCTCACCACACCATTTGCTGACAAAGAGTCAGTCTTTGGTCATCAACAATTTCCAATTACGTAAGCGTTTATGATATAAGGTGCACCAACATGTAAAACAATAGTTACCATAAGAATTTCTGTTCATGCCGTGGATAATATAAGTGATTCTCGTACATGGTGTCCGTGAAGTCTTTCCCTGGTTACAAACTTTATTTATATCGTAAGATAGAGATGTACAACTGGTGCCAAAATATTGGCAAACTAGCCAAGTTTTTGGTGCAGGTTGCAGTAACGTGGCTGTAGTGTAGCAGTCGCAGTGTCCAGGAAACCGAAAATGTTCACAAATCAGGAAAAAGCTCAGTGTGTCCTCTGGTACCCCAAGACCCAGTCACCAATAACAGTGTAGAGGAACTCTCAGACAATGTATGGAAATATGCCGCCCGATGTCAAAAGCATTAAGTAATGATATGGCAAGTTCAAGAACACAGGATCTGTTGCTAACTTACCAAGAACTGGCTGATCATCAACCTCAGCTGAAAGCATAGAAGCAGTGAGACAGTCTTTTGTGCAAAGTCCCAAGAAATCACTGCGTAGGGCCTCATGTGCATTACAGATGTCAACAAGTTCTCTGCCTGATACCTTACACAAGAGTTTATTGTTCCGTGCATACAAATGTAAATTTTTGAGGCCTTGTTGACAAATGACGCCACGCATCTGTATGACTTTGCAGTCGAAATGTTATCACGNAAATGTAAATTTTTGAGGCCTTGTTGACAAATGACGCCACGCATCTGTATGACTTTGCAGTCGAAATGTTATCACGTATTGAGGGCGATAACAGTTATCTCAAACATGTTGCTTTTCCTGACTAGGCAACCTTTCTTGTCAGTGGTGTAGTGANATTGAGGGCGATAACAGTTATCTCAAACATGTTGCTTTTCCTGACTAGGCAACCTTTCTTGTCAGTGGTGTAGTGAACCGGTATAACGTGCGTATTTGGGGTTCTGTGCCCCCTGGCAAGGTGTCAGAGTGTACCAGAGGCACCCTGGCGAGGTGTCAGAGTGTTCCAGAGGCTGCCCTGGCAAGGTGTCAGAGTGTACCAGAGGCAGCCCTGGCGAGGGGTAAGAGTGTACCAGAGGCAGCCCAAAGTTGAATGTTTGACGCAGGCTTTTGCATGACAAAATTATCGGACGATTTTTTTTCGCTGAGGGCACCATCACATCTCCAGTGTGATTGTTTGCTGTTCCCCAGTTTCCTAAGTATCTCCCAGAGGTCATTTTTCAACAAGAATATAGACAAGATGTGCAACATGCCACCAAGAGTGCTCACGTGGAGACTTACTGATGTGTTGTCTTGTTGCAACAAAAAACTTGTTAAGTGTGCCAACATCTTGGCATCGATTTCATATCTCTATAATACATATAGCAGATATAAATAAAGTTTGTAATCAGGGAAAAACGTTTCGGACATTCTGTATCTCTTACCCTCGACGCCAGAAAATGTCTATTATCCTGTATATGTTAATTGGCGAGGAACTGGGTAGTCCCATTTCAATCCTTTCTAAGTCATAATGTTTATTATCCCTTTTAATACCAGCCATGTGGTAAACTAATAAATATTTTGGTGGTAGATATATTTGGAAAAGTAGCACCCTACCTTCACATTAACAACCAATTATCTTCAGTGGTGATTGGTAATACTGGAAGTAAGTAACAAAGCCACATAATAGCGAACAACACAGAAATGAAACGTGTTGGCGGTTCCTTAGATGTTCATTGGCTGCGCTAGGCTCTGAAGCAGGCCTTGTGTGTGATTGGCTACTTTGTGCTGCAGAATATTTATGTATTGATTGAGCTGCCGCTAGAGAAGTAAGGCACCAGACGCTGATTTAACGAACGACGCCCGTCATGTTGGTGGCAGTGAGGCTGACGTTGTGGGGATGTGTGGTTGGAGTTCTCCAGTACTAGTCATTATTTCGTTTCTGCCTTCATAATAACCAGGGTTCGACCAATTACGCGTTATTGTATCAACACACGTTGAGGTTTAAGCAAGCGTGCACTTGTGTTCATTTGTAACTGGGTAAACTTTATGTGNGTTATTGTATCAACACACGTTGAGGTTTAAGCAAGCGTGCACTTGTGTTCATTTGTAACTGGGTAAACTTTATGTGACACGCTATGGGTAATGCTGCGCCAATGAATGAACTATTCGTGTTGGCTTGAGACCGAGTCATGTCTCGTAGTCAGACGAGAAAAGGTTTCTCAACGAAGCGGCAGCCAATCAACATACAGCGCCTGCTCGAGTGTGTACTGGACTGTGAAGTCCCGAGGGCAAACAATAGCGAGAATTTCGCCGATAAGTAATAATTACTTTGCGACGAAGCTGACTACTTCGGTATGACATCAACCATCAACAAGCGTTCCTATTCAAACAACTTGTCATATAGAGTGGACACCAGCAGTTTCCTGATGTTGCAGCATGCACAGTTTTGCC
Organism: Clitarchus hookeri; assembly: GCA_002778355.1. NCBI lineage: Eukaryota > Metazoa > Arthropoda > Insecta > Phasmatodea > Phasmatidae > Clitarchus > Clitarchus hookeri. The sequence continues at coordinate 33,200 of NQII01009993.1, forward strand.
AGCACCAGTAGGTGTAATGACAGCATAATGATGCCTGGACACACCTGCAGAACAGGTTGCGCTTCTGTGACAGGGAGTGACNAACACGAGGTAGATAGATTGTCGTCCTCTGTGCATGTCCTTAACACGACTCGCCCACCGTCACTACAACTGTGCAAGTCACGTGGTTGACACTGATTAACTTGATTTTTCTCTTTCATTTCAGTTTTTAACAGACCGGTCCCTTTACATGAGTGAAATACTTTGATAACCGAAATGCATGCTGGTTGAATTAAAACTAGGTTATAGGAAGTGTCCAAACATCTCAGCACTTAGTTATATGAAGAGTATTGATAGAGAAGCAGTTGAATGTGGAAACTGCGAGACTGGAATGAGCAGTCGCTGCACGGGCGAGAGACAGAAGTCGAGGAGCAGCGCTGCTGATAGCCCGGCTGGCCATTGTGGGCGAGGAGAACAACTTGCGAGAGTTGCAGGAGGAAAGCACGTCAGTAGATAGATAGCAAGTAGGGCGCCCACTACTGTGGGGAGTTGGGCGTGCCACTCACAATGCACACGATGCTTTGTGCATTCAGGCCTGCAGCCACACTACCTACCTTCGTCACACTCTCCTCACATCTGACACGTCGCTACTCATCGTTTCCCCTCTCCCCAGTGCCGCGGCCACATTTATTACAGTGAAGGGAGACATTGGTTTTAGGAGAGTTAACGCACTTATTAATTACGACAAATACCAGGAGAAAATAACGTGCCGCACAGTTTACACAAACTACACAATTTTCATCACAATTTAAGGCGTCATAATAATTTTAACTTTAGATTGAGTACCGTAACGAAATTGTTCTCAACATAGCTAAGGAAAATTGGCATGTAACTCTAGCAGCAACCAAAGAACAAGCATAGGACTCATTAGTTCATAGACCACTGTGGAATTTTGACCACTTAATCACACGTAAAACAACTAGTTTGAAGCGAATTGTTGCAGATATCTGCTTAGAAGAGTTGGACGAGTATATGGGGTATAACATATAGAAAAAAGGAATAAAATCATGAAACACGACAAAAAGTTACTTTTTTTCAGCAGTCAATGTGTCATACGAGAAAGACAAGATGTATACCTGTCTTCTTTTATCTGAAAAGGAAGAGATTTTGAATACAAACCAGTAGTGGTATCATAGAATTTATGGAGATAGAGAGTTCTATGTCATCGTGGAAAGCATGATGTTATTATAGGTGAGAAATTAAAAATTTACACCCTATTTCAACAAACTTCTTTTCAATGTGACACCGCTGACACAGACTTAAAAGAGCTTCACAAACGTAGAGTAAGTGGATAAGTCTCAAATGCCCAGAATAATATATTTTCTAACTTTTGCATCGAAAATTATATATCTGATATACGGAAGAGATTTTTTCCCCATGTTTGATAAACAACTATTCTCTTATAAAAATTCATTGTTGGGGTAGTAACCCGGAAATAAAACTAATTCAAATTATTTGATTGCACGTATAACCAAATGTATTGTTCGATTTTTGTTTTATATTTTGCAGTGAGCATCAGCTCTTGTACCACGGTCAAAATAATTCTAGAAAATTATTCACCTATGAGTATAAGCCTAAGAAATTAATTGAATAAGTCATTTGGAAAAGGACAGATGTCCAGGTTTAGTCCGAATGTGGGATTGTTTATTGTTGTATACTAAGCACGTGTACACATCAATCCACGTGAAGGAAACAACTAAACCGGCGTACATGGGGAGATCTTTCATTTGCAAAGGTTTGGTTTAAAAAGTGTAAAGTTACGGCGAGTAGACTATAGTACGTATGAGACGCACATCTTCGGTGTACTTCGGGTTGCCTTCTTCGGCTCAACTCGGGATTCTGCGTAGCCGACGACCATATTACTTTTATAAGCATAGGATGTGCCAAATCGAATATCTTATTTATTATCTGATTTAAGAAAACATTTTTCATCCCTACGCATAAAATTAATACTATGCAGCTCTTTGGCTAACTATAATTATCGCATTTATTAAATCAATATTTAAAAAACCTAACGTAATTGTAAAATGATTTCTTTTAGCAAATGACAAAACCATATGTACGAAATGGAGGAGGCAGAAATGATTCCACCGCTTTTTATATAATACGTTTTTTATAGTTTCATTGTTTAACCAACTATTAAATCAAAAGGTAAAAATCGAGCCATTTCTTAAATTCGTACTGAAATTATTGATCTATTTTTGCGAAAACATACTGAAATATTTCTCCTTCTCTCTCTTTCATATCCTCTTTCTCTCTCATTCTCTCTCTCTCTGTTTCGCACCCTCACTCTCTTTCTTTCAACTTCTAATTTACTATCAGTTAACATAAAAATGTATACATTATAATTTAAAATTTTTATTTCATCGAGTGGACAAATTTTTTTAAAAAAATTTATGACTGTAACTCGTGCGATTTTTTATAAATAATGATTGCATAAATAACCCCAAACAGAGTAACGACTGCCTCCTTGTCTCAAGTCACGTTGTGAGCTTAGGATGCTTCCCGATGGCCCTACGGTCAAAATATATATAGTAAAATTTTAAAAATAAACTTAAAAGGACAGCACAAGCAATACAAAACAAAAGTGTTAAAGTCTGAATCGAAAGCAATAGTTTTCAAGTTTCAAATCTGTACTATACACATGTATATATTAGCACATGGAACATAATTTCCACGCATTTACAACATAGGTAGCAAAATCTCTCTAGCAATAATTTCTATGTAAAATTAATTCAAACTATTATTATTTTAATACAGAAAGGAGATAAAACGTCATATACAAACGCTTTGACTGCTATAGATTCTATAATTTTCCGCAACAATATGCATCTGGAAAAAATATTTAGTGATGATGTCACATAACTCGCTCGTGACATCACACACTCTGTAGGTATGCGACAGGTGGCAGATCGCTTACTCTCTTCTAATCTTCTTCGCGATGTTATTCCTAGAAAAGTTGTGTGGCCATTGACTCCCCAAAAAACATGGTTATATGCTCAAAGGTTCAGTGGGCGTAACCGCTTAAAAATCCCGTGTAAGGCCGAAATAGAGGGGCCCCAAGGCCGCCGAAGAAGCGAGCCTCAGCAAGCCAGCCTCACGAGCCTCATTTCCCCATTTAAAATACATTGCTCCCGTAGCCCCATTTATACACTACTAATGTATACGAGGACTTTCGTGGAACATTTGACATGTCCATCACAGATCATGATGGAAGTGTTAATATATTTCAGATTGCTTTTCTGAGCTGAATACTTCATACGCCAGTCAGATTCAGCACATTCTATAATATGCAAGCACAGTACCTGTCTAAAGTAGTAGTATTCATGCAAAACTCCATGTCTTGATAGAGTTGCCAGATATCTCAGGTTTCGCTAAATAAACGTACGGAATGTGGCCTAGTATATGTGGCATATGTCGGGTTGTAAAAGGGCGTATAATAAATGTATTTTTCCGTACGATAAAATATCTCTGTACTATATTTTTATGATATAATACACATAAAGCGTTTACAAAGAAAAATATTATTGGGCAATGATCCATTACTGCTTTCTAGCAGGTAGTAAATTAGGCAGGTATAATTATATAGGACTGTAATATAGGAGGACTATTAGAAAGGAAACTAATATTTGCTGCTATCTTGTGTATAATGAAAGAAGCACAGCCATGTCTTCCACACACGTCATACTTTGTCACGCACAAACGTCATTATATTTTGTTATTTGGCTTTCAAACACAAACTATAATGTTTTTAATCTAAAGTTTCTCTCTGACGTAACGTTTCTGTTACTATATATATTTCACTTAAAATCATTAATTCTACGCCAACAGTTGTTAAAATATGTACGGCAGCGGGAAACTACAAACTAGGGAGAGTAAAATGCACGTGTAGACGAAGTAATGCCAAGTTTTAACTGTTCATACTGTCTTATCAGTTACATGTATATTGTTACCATACTGTATATCCATGCTTATCTGTATATGTATATATATTATAGTATATATGTACAATGATGAGAAGTACCAAAATTAAGATCACGCCTTGTTAAACTTTAATGGGTCCTGTAAACACGTTAAGAAAGTGTTTTTATGTACAAAATGGACAATGGCAGACCTTGATTTCTGCTATGCTAAATTTTGAAAATGCAAACATCTGCATACCTGACTGTATGTAACAATTTTATACGTGCATTTCCTGACTGTTTCGGTAAAAANTGAAAATGCAAACATCTGCATACCTGACTGTATGTAACAATTTTATACGTGCATTTCCTGACTGTTTCGGTAAAAATTTTTTGTTGGTGGTAAGGTGTTAGTGGTACTATAACAAAAATTAAAGCAAATACCTGGCTGTATGTGAAATGCCTACGTGATGTTGAGATACTCTCGTGGCCACTAAGATACCCGGTATCTTCCCAGTAGGACACGTGTGAGATGGTTTCGGGCGTCGACTGCGACCTGCAGGATATCGACTACAGCTGTGGGTCCGCGTGCCTCAAGAGAGGATACAGTGACTCTACNGCGTCGACTGCGACCTGCAGGATATCGACTACAGCTGTGGGTCCGCGTGCCTCAAGAGAGGATACAGTGACTCTACGACTCCATCACGAGCCGAACTGGCGAGTGCCCAGGCACGAGGGCATTACATCCTGGTGACATGGAGCAAGTAAAGCATGCCCGTACTAGCAACTCGCGTACCGCTATGACGCCAGGGTACCTCGAATTACTGCCAGAGGTGAAAATTGAAATCATACCCATGTCACGCCACAACATAACGCCGACGTAATGATGGCATGGTTGTTCACAACGCGATCAGGATGTGCGCTCCGTAAGTTCGTGGACTGCCGACTCGAGTGTAGGCAGCCGCACATCACTGTGACGTTCCGTACGTTCATGGAATGTAGTGTTTGATGTTAGTGAGAGTCGGTTATTATGGTGTTAACAACGAATTGTATATTTTCTATATGATACATGTTCTTCACTGGGTGCTAGAACATTCTGTACAACTCAAATCACGAACCCTCCTCCTATGTAAACTTTCCTTAAAGAATAACGCGAGCGAACTCTCGCATCATCGGGCGTGGGCTTCTGTTATGCGTGGTTCAGACAAACAAGGGNGGGGGGGGGGGACCCACCTCGACACTTCCTCTCCCCCAGGTGGACCGCTCCGTCGCCCGGCAGCCCGGGAGGAATGACTGACAGCTGACCTGGCTGGCGTCACTCCCCCTGCTGGAGAAGTCGACGACTTTAGAGGATGAGCACGAATATTCTGGGAACGAGGACCCTAAGCACAATGCGGCAATCAGAGAAACTTCTCGGCTATGGCCAGCGTAAGGATTGGCAGTCTTATGGAAGCCATCTGGCTGAGTGTGGTAGCCTAACAAAGTCTGGTGTGGTGACTGACATCAGCGGAGAGAACGGGTGACGACAGGAGTTGCGAGATGGCGGCCAACGAGTGTTTGTGAGGTATGGACAGACGAGTGGGCGTTGCACACGATTAGTTAAAGGCTACTGCGCATGAGGTTGCTCGGAGATCTCAAGGACGTTGCGAACTGGTGTGATCTGGACTACTGAACTAAGGTATGGACATGTGATACGGATTTTTTTGTAAATACGGGAACTCTCAAATATGGACATTTGATCTACAAATTAATTCAATAGTTGCTGATATACTGTTTATTGGGAATTATTTTAGTTATTTATTTACAATAATTTTTTTGGGGTAGTTGTAATCTGTATGTATTGAATTATTAATTGTAAATAGGAAGTGATGGCAATTTATTGCGAGATACTGTGTCGGCATTATTTTGCTTGTAGTTAATATAAATAAATAAGGAAACTGTAATCAACTCTTTTATTTAATCAACACGTCTATCCTTTAAGGAACCTGGCTAAGCCCAGTGAGTTTTGAGAAATTGTAACAAACAATAATGCCAATAAATGAATGCTAGGTTTTGTAATAAAGTATATGTGTATGTTTCAAAAAATTTAAGCAAAACAATTCTCAATAGTGTTCTGGTAACAACAAAAGCGTCAGAAATTTATATATCCGACAGCACAGATCGAAATTTGTTTTATTCGCTTTGTCTGGAAGCACTTACAGTGGAAAAGTTATTCGTTTCGTAGAATAAAATATGATAGTGCTCATGCTTTGTTTCATTAGTAATGGCCATAACCGCAGAAGTAATTAAAGCAAGTACAGCGCGATATTGTAAAGGGCGAAGTGTGATAGAGCTTGCGACGAAGACAACAATCCTGCCGCGCCCCCTACATTCCACTTCAACCCTCTCCGACCTCGGGCTCCCCCTCATAACCCGTTTCATCACTTCACGTCACTTCTCTGATAACGCCTTCACGCGGACGACGCCTCGCCTAAATAAAGCAGGCGTGTTGAGTTAGAGTGATTTCACTTCCTGGAGCGCTGACGGAGTTATCAACGTCTCTCCCACTCCTACCCACAACCTACAGCCTACGTACCGTCCTATCACTTCACTATAATGGCTAGAGACTTGTGATGTATCACGGAAATACCACACGTCAAAATACTTTTCAACATGGTCATAGCTTTTGAACTTTAACCACTCGATAGTGCGTTTCCGACATTGTTTGATTTCGTGTAGTGGAACCTCGAACCTTCATTTTTTATTCTGTCGTATTTCACATTGGCAAACTCAATCAAGATAAAAACGCCTACCTCATATCTATTTATATCTTTTTATTTCTGGGGCGATTTATGTGGGATTTTTGAAAGAAAAAGCCACTTATCATATTTAAATTCTCAGTCTCAAACTAATTATTATAGCCAACTCGAAAAACTATTTTTAGGAAATATATTTTCCCACATGACACCCGATTACACCAATAAACACAGGATCGTGCAACCCATAAGCTGCGAATAATTAATTTAAATACATCTGAAACTGTTCACCTATTCGAAACTTCCGACAGCCTCTTTTCGTAGGTGTGACGTCACATTACGTTTGCAGGGATATCAATCAATGTACCTGCCTATCTACCATATCACCTTATCTGTTACTTGGTAAATCTCACTCGGTTCTCGTATAGGCGATTCAGGCGAAATTAAAATGGACGATACACCAATATCGATCTTGACGTCCGCCCGGAGACTTGCGAGTAGGTCCGCGATTTGTCCGTCCGGAGTCTCATCGCAACGGTATATGTATTTGCGATGACGGGAACACTGTCTCCAAACTGCGGCGACGAGAGACGCACCACGATAGCCACTAGGCTCACCGCGGTCTGCTGCTATGGCAGTTATTGGAAGAAAGTGCCTCCGCCCTGGGGCGCGACAGTTACCCGCCAGCTCATAGCTAACGTGTTCACTCGCGTGCAGTGGCAAACAGCACTATACAGGATGCCGCATCCTGGGTAAAGCAAGGCGGGGTACCCTCGCACGGCCTGCAAGCCGGATCCTTTGTACTGTCTCTTAAAATACAACCTCTTTAAGAAAACAGTGCGTTTGACACACCATGACGTCATTTATCTTTCCTTATTTCCTTTCGTATTCTACCCTAACAGACAATATTAAATTTGAAACTATGAACACAACAGCCTTCTTATCATATACACGATATTCTACTGGATATTATGAGGAAATACAAATTTGAATAGCAATCATACTATTATTCTAACTATAATTAAGTTTAATACTTTTTATCCCTTTTTTAACAGAGATTTATCAAAATTGATGTTTACAATCTATTTTATTCTGCTTGAAAATACATCGTATATCAGTCTGTTGGGTAACACGTTGTCTTGAATAATCTTCAAAGACTAAAGTTTTATAACATTAATGAACTTTTACCTTTAACCCTTTCAGTCACAGTGGCTTTTATCTGGGATCAATTTGATTTTAAACAACTCTTTGAAAACAATTGGGCCCAAAATTTATTTTAAATGTATTTCATCAAGTTTAATACCATACATGGTCAAAACTNCATCAAGTTTAATACCATACATGGTCAAAACTATCATAACATGAGTCGTTTCCACTGACATCGGGCGTAGAAAGTCGAAATATGGCGTTTTTGCGATTTTTGGGAATTTTGCCCATTTTTGGCGCGCTCTAGCGGTGGAACGGTTGGTCGTAGAAAAAAAGTCATTGAAACAAAATGTAGGTAATTTTGTTTAGTGTAATTTTGAATGGAATGGTTTATTCAAAAACGCATAGTTCCTAAGATATAGGCATAACACCAAAAAAAGTGCCAAAATTTCGAGGTTTTTTGCAAAAAAAAAAGACAATGTTCCGGGCAAAAAGTCTGTCAGGAAACCTCAGATTCGTGTTCAGCGACCCAAAAAATATAACGAATGACAACGACTACGACTATAGCTAAACTTTCCGCTAAAGGCCCTTTTTTCCTAATTTACCTAGCCTATATACGCACCGACGGAACATACTCACTAGCCATACACTTCTTTGCCATGTTACTGAGACATTACTGGGCAGGGAAGAAATTCGCGGCTTACTCAGGAAGCGTGTGTGTTTCAGCGGCTCGTGAGACTGCAACGCCGTTAATAAGACACGATCTGGAGAACAGTGAGCCTATGGAAAACTCGAAAGAACACAAACAAGGGTTTTAGAGTGTAAGAAGAGCAGCAACATATTGAAAAGACCATTACAGAAATACGGAATAATTCCCGGTAAAGGAACGTCTGGGATTGCAATTGAAATGCAGTGTCACCTGTTCATTCCCCCCAAAGAGGGCGCCAAATTAATTGTTTGATTGATTTATAAATTTTATTTCTTCATTGTGATATTACAAACGATTGCGAAATCGCATATGATATCATACGGTAAAAAATAAAATGAATACATCTTTAAAAATTTCATCTGTAATAGCTGTCATGTTCTACCGTGGGTTGGAAGGTACAGTATAGGTCCGGGTTCCATACTGAAAATAAACACGCTTTATAAACTGCGCAGGAAACAGAGGTGTTCAGCGGGACAGTCCACCCTGAACACAGACCTGGCTCCGTGCCCCCAGGTCTACAGTCAAACTGAACAAACTGCTGTTCAGCGGGACAGTCCACCCTGAACACAGACCTGGCTCCGTGCCCCCTGATCTACAATCAAATTGAACAAACTGCTGTTCAGCGGGACAGTCCACCCTGAACACAGACCTGGCTCCGTGCCCCCTGATCTACAATCAAATTGAACAAACTGCTGTTCAGCGGGACAGTCCACCCTGAACACAGACCTGGCTCCGTGCCCCCTGATCTACAATCAAATTGAACAAACTGCTGTTCAGCGGGACAGTCCACCCTGAACACAGACCTGGCTCCGTGCCCCCTGATCTACAATCAAATTGAACAAACTGCTGTTCAGCGGGACAGTCCACCCTGAACACAGACCTGGCTCCGTGCCCCCTGATCTACAATCAAATTGAACAAACTGCTGTTCAGCGGGACAGTCCACCCTGAACACAGACCTGGCTCCGTGCCCCCTGATCTACAATCAAATTGAACAAACTGCTGTTCAGCGGGACAGTCCACCCTGAACACAGACCTGGCTCCGTGCCCCCTGATCTACAATCAAATTGAACAAACTGCTGTTCAGCGGGACAGTCCACCCTGAACACAGACCTGGCTCCGTGCCCCCTGATCTACAATCAAATTGAACAAACTGCTGTTCAGCGGGACAGTCCACCCTGAACACAGACCTGGCTCCGTGCCCCCTGATCTACAATCAAATTGAACAAACTGCTGTTCAGCGGGACAGTCCACCCTGAACACAGACCTGGCTCCGTGCCCCCTGATCTACAATCAAATTGAACAAACTGCTGTTCAGCGGGACAGTCCACCCTGAACACAGACCTGGCTCCGTGCCCCCTGATCTACAATCAAATTGAACAAACTGCTGTTCAGCGGGACAGTCCACCCTGAACACAGACCTGACTCAGTGCCCCCTGATCTACAGTCAAACTGAACAAACTGCTGTTCAGCGGTACAGACCACCCTGAACACAGACCTGGCTCCGTGCCCCCTGATCTACAATCAAATTGAACAAACTGCTGTTCAGCGGGACAGTCCACCCTGAACACAGACCTGACTCCGTGCCCCCTGATCTACAGTCAAACTGAACAAACTGCTGTTCAGCGGTACAGACCACCCTGAACACAGACCTGGTTCCGTGCCCCCTGATCTACAGTCAAACTGAACAAACTGCTGTTCAGCGGGACAGTCCACCCTGAACACAGACCTG